>OMNS01079976.1:0-17521 GCA_900303225.1 Laemonema laureysi
AATGGAGGTCCAAACCCAAGATACACACACAGACACACACACACATGGAGTGGGGATGCACAAACACAAAGACACACACACACACACAGCACACACACACACACACAGATGCACAAACACACACAAACACACACACACACACACACACACACACACACACATTACATTACATTACAGTCATTTAGCAGACGCTTTTATCCAAAGCGACTTACAATAAGTGCATTCAACATCGGTAGGCAAGACAACTAGTTACCAGAAATCATAAGAGCACAGACAAGCCTAGACAAGTAGCTAATAGCATAACTAGTGCTAAGGTAAAAGTGCAATGAGCTTGCAGCCCACACACACAGACACACACAAGCACCTATTGAATGAACAAACAAACCAATGGATGCACAACTGTATGAACTGATTCCTTCCTGAATCCTTCTCCCTCTCCTCTTCAGTTTCAATGTGTCTCGCCCTCCAAGCCACCCCCTCTCCTAACTACTCCTCGATTCTCTCATCCCCTTCCTATTTTCTTCTCTTTCTCTGGTCTGAGCACCAGGCACCTGAGCTGTGATCAGTATAACTGAGGAGAAAGAAGCAATAGATCAGCTTGATAGGACAGTACCATTTGTGTGTGTGTGTGTGTGTGTGTGTGTGTGTGTGCATGCAGGAGGGGACATGTAATTGAAATAAATGGCCGCTTTTGACCAATGAGGTGCCTGCATTGCACCAGGGTGTGTGTGTGTGTGTGTGTGTGTGTGTGTGTGGACGTGCACATGTGTGAACATTATTGTAAAGGATTGATCTATTATGTGAGAGTCGACGAGAATGGCTGGATTCCCCTGTAGCCAACAAGATCCTATACAGACACAGACACATACACACATACACACACACACACACACACAGACACACAGGCGGGGCAGAGTGCCATCAGTCATGCAGTCAGTGATCAGGGGTCTTTATGAAGATGGATAGCTGTGAATGTATCCCCCGGCCATCGAGGACTGATCTTCCTACATCCTAAATGCTTGCATCGTTCTCACTCTGTCCTATTGTGGGTTTTCTTTTCACTGGTTAGAATTAAGCAGCATTCACTACAAAAGAACCCCTCTCAACAGAGGGAAACACAGGTATATACACTGTAAACAAATTCTTTATAACTGTATCTAACTGTAACACATTTTCTGTTATTTTATATTACATGTTGATGTATATTTTAAAAAAGGAAAATAAGATAAAATCATCAATCATCAATCATTTATCATAGTTTTTCCACTAGTTTGTTCCGCTATTTAATGGTCTTGTATATACTCAATTCACCGTAAAAGTGCAAAAGATAGACACCACATTGCTGAACATAGCATTTTTACAATTTTTAAAGTGTAACTTTAACATAATAGCGATCATAAATGGTGAGATTGTGGTTGTGTTCTTTGTTAAGTGTGTATTTTATTAGTAGTGGTGTAGGTAAGGGATATGTAAATGTATATGTAAATATGTAAATGTGGAAATGCGTTTTTTACGCGTATGACCTAACATTTGACCATGTATTTTGTTTAATTTATTAACGCTTATGGATTTCAATATGGAAAGGAAATTAAGGAACACTGTTCCTCCGCCTCCTATGACCACTACACCACTGGATTTTGCCGCCTGGCTGTGGGCTGTATGTGTAGATATAAAAATGTAACGCAGATTAATGTGAAATCGACAGAAGGCCTAATCAATACATGTACACATAATTAGTGATGCATTTAGGCTGATGGATTGTGTGTAAATTAGACACTAGTTAACTCATCGCAACCATTATCACAATACTAATATTGTAACACACGTATTCCTAATGACTAAAATGCTTCCTTAGACCATATGCCTCCATAACAATAAATAGTGCACCCTGTAATCATTTCAAAGCTGCACTGACTAACAAATCTACAGGGTTTTTGTTTTTTTTATGAAAAGAGTGACTCTGCCTCAAGCATCAGGCGTCAACACCTTTCTCCACCACCAATTTGTGGGCAGGGAATTGTACAACGCAGTTTTTTTTCAGTGGTGTTTTGATTGAAAAAAGTTTCCAAAAGTAATTTAGCATGACATAGACAGAGCGGCTCAGAAGCCTTCACCCCTAACCAGTTAAGGACAGGGTGACAGGATATGACCGTTTGACAGATGTGTTAATATACATGACAACATTTAGCATCTTCCCCTCACATGGAAATAATGAGGCTGTTCACTCCATACAATGCATACGTGTCTCACACATTTGGTGCGATAAATATTGTGGTGAAAGGGCAGTTTGAGAATAAGGAAGAAACTGCTACTCAGTGTCATCATTTCTCTGGCAATGCTTTGATGCAGTATTCAGCCGTACATTAGTATTCTGCTTTACCCCTAGTTGTTCACAGAGAGACACCACTCCTCTTCGTCACCCATTTTGCTTGATTTGGTAGATACGTTTAGTTGGGAAGCACAGTGTGCTGTCTTAACCTCTGTTTGAACGTGGTGGCTCTAATGATGTATGCTTTCATATTGTATATGCAATAACTGGCTGTAATCCTGTCTACAGAGAAGGACTGTTTTAAGAGGACAGGTGTTGAATCTCTGGTGGAGACAGAAGCCCAATTAAAGGTTTGTAATGTTTAATCCTATTGTCAATACATTATCTACATTTTCGTCTAACTTAAAAGAGAGGAGTTCTCTTTATAATTATTTTTAAAGAATCCAACGTGGATTTATAGGTTGCGTGATGCCCTGTTGACCAGACCGATGCTGTTGAACAAACCACCCATGACATCCCTGACGAGCCTCCACTTGAGGGACACCACACAGACACCCTAGACGAGTACAGACACAGGGAGACATCATGGTTGCTCTTCCTAGTTCTCACCACTCCAACACAGACATCTTCTGAATATACATCTGCAATACAAATGAACAATAAACATTATTGGCCTCAATGTGACTTTATATATTCATACTATTTAGAAATATTTTGTCATGTTTACTGTAACCATTGTGCACAAAATGTGCAGCATTGTATACATGTAACATGTAAAAGGTACCAATGTTTTCTATTATCTACATCTATTCATTGTATATCAATATTTCCCCTATGCAATGATGTTGCCTCCAGAGTCATTTGCTTTATTATAAAACAGTATTTGTTGTAAATTATTCTTATTTTCCTTATTAGGTTGTAACAGATTAACCAGGTTCCAGTCTCTCCTACATGCATGGTAAACCATCCAGGCCTAGAGCCTAATGGATCACTACACCCTTCAGAACATTAACAACAGAGCTGAGTTTTTATTACATGTAATGAGATGTCTCATTGTCTAAAATAAAATCAGAACGCTAAGGTTTCACTATAACACACTATATTACAAACAGATCACACCAGATCAGTAATACTCTCTGTAGGGTTCTCAGACTTTCAAGCAGCATGGTATATACACGGTAAATACAGCTTTAAAATGGAATGGTAATAGTGTCCGATCCTCTCCATACAGCCATTACAGGTATCTTGCCTATCACAGCTTCTTCAGCTAGTGCTGGGGCTACTTGGGAAGGAATGTCAGGGTTGCCAGCCTGTTGTGTGTGGTACTCTGGATACACCAGGAGTTTCCTGATCCAGCTGGTCAGTATGTTGGCTTCCGACCATCCCTTGACTGAAGGAGGAGACAAGGCAGGCAACCACTACCTCCTTTGAGGGTCCCTCATACTGGGATCGGTCCTTGGGGATGCCACAGACTGTGTACCCACTGAGACAGTTTGTGGAGGTTCCATTTGGTCTCCGATATCATGGAATTTGGCTTTAGTGGAGAGGTGTTGGGTACTGGGGTCCTGCTGTGATGTACTCTAGAAGACATCAAATTATGTAATTATTCTTTACGGGGACAATGGATCCATGAATGGATTGACAAAATATAATGAATACACAACATTAATGAATACTCTGTCACCTAGTAGAATGCATAAGTAGTGATAATAACCAGAAAGCAGAGAGTAGCTCAGCAAGACAGAACGCCAGCAATGGCTTAGGGAGAATTCCCAGCAATGGGAGACAGGAAAGCCAGCTATGGCTTGTGAACACCCAGCTATGGATGAAATTATACATTTGAAACACCCAGCGATAGAAGGGCGGAAAGCCCTTGATAGAACACCCAGCAGGAGGCGCAAGTGGCATCCAGAGATGGTAATGCACAGTGAACATGACCAGCAATGGTCTGATAGAACTAGTTTACATTTATATCAAAGACTGATTGCAGTCAACCTCAAATCTGGGTGAACGGGATGTTTCACTTTTGTCGCTTCATATTTGTTTGACCAATCATGTTGCTGGAGGCGGGGATCTGTAAACACGTAATTGGTGACAAAAAGAACTCTGCTGGCCGAGTTCACGACTGCTTGATTTAAATAAGTGTCTGAAAAGGATTCAAATCAACATCGTGTAGACTGCCAATATAGAAATTATAGAAATACACTAAAATCCCCTTTGCTCTGTGCCGTTCTGCTACAATAGGACTGCTGGATCCAAGATTGAACAAATAACAGGATAGAGGGTGCTTGTAGGTCACGACGTACTTGACTGCAATGTTGCTTAGCTTAGTATGATATAATGATAATGACACCCATCACTAGGTAAATGCTAGCCTTAGATAGACTAACGTAGATTTAATTTCTGTACATCTTAAACATAACACAATTACAAACACAACAACATTAAACAAACACTCAAAGAGCGCATTTATGTACATACAATATTCCTTGTTGAATGGTTATTACATTAGCAGCATAAGGGAGTCTAGTATCAGAAGAGAAGAGACATGCTACTGCATTCAGCAGCAATTGATGCAGGGTGATGTGTCAGACTGAGAGTTGGGTGAGTGCCATTACAGTATAATTGTCCTTGAAAATACCCCACAAAACTTACAGATGGAGCAGCATCTGTAAAAAGTGAAAAAGAGGGTTAGCAATCTCTAACCCTACACGAATAATTGTAGAACACAGAGAACAATTGGGCAGATGCTTTCTTGGGAGAGAGACACAGACAGTGAAGATGTTGGGGAGAAAGAAAAAAGGAAATGGAAAGATAGATTATAGGGACTTCATTGTTCTCAATGGACAAACTCAGCATCATCACTGATCAGAGGGTATTTTATCTTTGTCATTTTGTATTATTGAAATAAAGTTGTAATGTCTCACCAGAGCATTACTTACGTAGTTACTGTACACCGTCTAGGCCAGGGGTGTCCAAACTACGGCACGCAGGCCAACTGCGGCCTGTGGTCGATTTTGAATTGGCCAGCAGCTAATTCTAAAAATATAATGGAATATGGCCCACACATGACACTTGCACTTGACTGTATTGTAGTTCTTAGTTTTAACACTAGGTGGAGCTACTCAGTAGCAGCAGTCTTCAACAAGGCAGCTTCTCCACAAAACAAAATGAATCAAAGAAAAAAATTGCCACGGATGACCAAAAATGGCAGAACCAAAGAAACGCAAGATAGCAAGTGAATGCACAACATTTCAGACACGGTGGGAAAATTTCTTCAAAGAAGTTAAGGGAAGTGTGTCTGTTTGATTTGCAATGAAACAGTTGCAGTGATGAAAGAGTATAATGTACGACGACACTGAAACCACATCAGAACATCAGACCTACACGTCCTACACTGCTGCTGAGCGAGAAGAGAAAGTTAAGCAAATGGCAGCTAGCTTGCTGGCTCAACAACAGTACTTTTTCCAACACACTGAACAAGAGCCTGCAAGGTAAAGACCAGCTTGTACCACAACTGTATGCACACATAAAAGCATTCTGTGTGAAGACTCATCTCTTTGAGACACAACTACACAACTTCAACGTTGCGTACTTCCCTACACTGTCCGAAATCAAATGCACTTTTCTAAAGGTCAACCTTTCTGATAAAAAGGGGAAATATGTGTCTGTGATCACATCTCTTATGATACAATTCAGTGAGCGCTTTCAAGATTTTTCTGTCATTGAGAAAGAAATAAAGCTGTTCTCAACTTCCTTCCTGATAGATGCAGAAGAAGTAGAAGAGAGTCTGCAATTAGAACTTATTGAAATGCAGTGTGATGATTCTCTGAAGAATCAACATCAGCTTCTCTCCCTACCCAACTTCTACCGGAGCTTGGAAAAGGCCAAGTTTCCTCTGATGTGATGCCACGCAAAAAGAATGACGAGTCTGTTCGGCACAATATACATATGTGAGCAAACATTTTCTCTGTTAACTCTGAACAAAAGCAGATTGAGAACCAAAATGACCGACAGCCATTTCCGTGATGTCCTTGGCATCTCAACCACCAAACTTACTCCTGACCTGCCAGCCATCCTTCAGTCTAAAGCACAGCATCACTGCTCCCATTAAGTGCAACGCTGTTCCCATTGGTGAGTAAAAATATATTACACAGTATTCATGTGTTCAAAAGCCCAATTACTTACTACATTCAGTCAATTAACATTTTCTAAAAAATGTTAGCTGATGTGTTAACAACCCCTATAACTTATTTGCATAACTAGCTTAAACATTCCCATCCAAGGTGTTTATTGGTTTATTGGGTGTGCAGTGAAATGGAAATCCCCTTGTCCCCTTATTTTTCCCTCTTTATACATACATGGCTGTGAAGGGGGATCCCCATCCTGACTAAGGAGCAATCTGAGGCTGCTGTTTTGAGAATGAGCTACCAACCCTTTTTGTAAAAAAAGAAATAAATGAAAACCCATTAATGAAAAGATGATGATGATGATGTGATGTAGGCTGTTTTTTTTCTTTAAGCATACTCAATTATCAAGCATAATTTACATACATACATTTGATTGTATTAACTTTAATACACTAGAGGTGAGGCGATATACCTCACCTCTAGTGAGTGGCCCAGCCTTTCATATATTTTTCTTTATGTGGCCCTCAGTGAAAAAAGTGAAAAAAGTTTGGACACTCCTGGTCTAGGCTGTCACTTTAGTGACCGTATTGAGGTATGAGGTATTCACATGGAAGTAATAAAGGATTCATATGCATGATTGATTGGCTATTAAACAAAATTACTAGCAGTTAAACTTTCATATTACTCTGTCATGTATGGTTTCTATTTCATTAACTCTACTGGGTGTAGTTGGGTCAGCTGCTGCCCAGACCAGTATGACCAAAATATATGTATATGCTATATTTTATCAACATAAACAAATGGACCACATCACATTAAAGAGTTACGTTAGCACAGGGAATGGCTTTCCTATGCTCTGTTTTGTGACTTGAAAAGGGTTTCTTAGGGGACTAAAGGGCTCTCATTATATTGGTAAAGTGTGAAAGAAACAGTATGTGTTAATGGGAACATAATTGTGTAGTGTGTGTATATGTGTAAAAGTGCATGTATGTGTGTAGGCGTGAGAGGCATACTTTAATAATTGTTTATTAGCTAACGGTAACATATTGGCTTTACTTTGGTGCCATGGGCCTAAATGTATAATGATTTATTGTAAAACCATATTGAAGGATAAACCCCTTGAGATGAACAATCTAATTTGCAAGGGATCCTTGGAACACACAAATATACAATAATATAAAAACAAATATGCTTTCTCTCACTATAGACTTCAACTACAAATTAAAAACATGAGGTAGAGGAGGCTAAGGTAGACGAGATTTAAAGTTAAAGGACATTTAAGGAGAGATTCTAGGGGCAACAAAGAAAGAATGCAGAGTATTGCAGTGTATGTGAAAGCAAGCAAGTCGGGAGATGGAACTGTTGTGGCTGAGAACTTGTTTTTCTACTGCATTGTAGTACACTACAATTGGTGTTGGATTCATGTACCCCTCGCTTTCAGGGAAAAACTCAAACTGAAAAAAAAGAAACTGTTGACAGAGTTATGGCTAGCACGTTGGTGAACATTTCGGTATGCAGTTATCACTGTATAGCTAGCAAGTTTATGCTCAAAGAAAAACTGGGATATCTAATGAATCGCTGCCCAACTGGTGCAGGACTGCATGTCGAAACCTAGATGCATCGGCCATATCTGGGCCAGAATATCTGCCCCAACAGCCCCAAGCCATTTCCTCTTTGAACAAGGCCATATCTGGCAGCTGTAAAGATCATGGGCACACCACAAACCCACAAAGCCAAAGTTAATTCTGGATTTGCAAGGCTGCTGGCCTGGCAAAAATGTGTGTGAAAACAAAAATGCTATATGCAGTGATTCAGAACCCCTGAGTTGTTGTCATATGGGAATGAAACTTATATCTGATGCTTATGGTTGATGCTACAGCAATTTGAAGACATACTCTCCTGACTTACAGTACAGTGTACTACATACAGTACAGTGTAGTACAGAAATTTAGTTTAGCCGCGGCAAAGTGAAATACTACACAACAGTAAAATAGGACCAAGGGTGTACATCACCAATAAAATAGTTTTATATTGATGTCAAAGTGTTTTAGGATGTATTATTCCTTTAATGCTCACAGCTACAACCACTTTTATTCTAACCCACAGGTTTACAAAAACATATCATCGCTGTTGCAAAGAGTCAAGACAAATCGAGGTGGTCCATGGAGCATCTGATTAAAACATGGAAAAACACAGTCTTTTAAAGTTTACCACAACTTTCCCACGTGGGTGAAACTTTTCACATAAACACACTTGATTGGTTCTCACTTATGATTATTTGTGATTGGTTAAAACAGTTGACTCTACTACTTCCCAGGTGTACCATTTATCGACTGTCGTAGAGGCCGCTGTAGTCCCAGAATTCATCTTACTGTCATGCCAATTATACTTGGTTGTAAAATACTTGTCTGCCCTCAATCTCACCCTTGTGAGATTGATCTTCACCAGGTTTTGCACAATGCTATCTTCTAGCCCGGTGCGTGTGATGGAGTGGCTCTGTCACTGACTGCGAGCAGTGCACACACATACACACAACACACACACACACACACTCTCATACACATGATCATTCCCCGCTCCCTTCTGTGTTCGCTGAATACCGGTAGTTAATAAACCTTGCCATTATTGCTCTTTCCTGCACGTTTCAGTAGCACAACCAAGGGCGCACACTTGGTAGTTGTATTTTCATGTATGCATACATTCACACAGACATTATGTTCACTCACCCTTGCATAATCGGCCGCTGTGTCCATCAAAATGTTTGGTTGGTGAAACAGCAGCGCAACTTTTTTCCCGTTAAATACGTTTTTCATGATCACGTGATCTGCGTAATTAGGTTATTTGTTTGTAATACTATTTTTGCTGCCAATAACTTTTGGTTAAAGGGACATGAGGATTAAAATTCTCATGTCCCTTTTACCAATCTTTTGGTAAAAATGTGTATAATATTTTCTGGGGAAAATATTAAGCCTAGTGGGAGGGGCTTTTAAAGGGGCTGCCTGAGCCCTGGTCAGTTGTGATTTGGTTACAGAGAAGGTAACTCCCTGTTGTATTTTTGTAAATATCTGCACTGGTTATAGGGGAGACTGGGGATGGTTGCAACAAGTCTTATTCCTCCAATCGGAAACATGTTAGAGTGATGACACTGATACTGCACATGCTCAGTTAGACCCTCCCCCCACCAGAAAGACAGAAGACACTTTCCACATCATGAGCTGTATTTCATAGTCATACTGTCCTGACCTTTTGTATGAATTAATCAAAACTTACTTAGTTTGAATCATTGTTTTGTTGACTTCTACATGACATGGTTAGCATGTGTCAAGGTCAGTGTCTAGCTAGCATGATGATGTTCTGTCATGGCTCATAGGGTTGGGCTAGTAATTTCATTATTTTGTATTAACGTAATCTTATTATTGTAATGGTTCATTAGCAAATAGTAAGCCATTATTGTTTGTTATACAGTGAATAAATCATCTAAACGTAGAAATTGTATTCTGTTTTTCAGTAGGCCAAGAGTGAGGGAGAGGGTTACTAACAGAGGGGTTCCCCTCAATATTTGGGAAGGACAGTCAGGGCAGTGGCCAAGGACTTTGCCATCTGTCACACCATCTTATTCTAATTCCATAAAAAAAGAGAGAAACTTGCAGGTTAGGGATTGGATAAGTTACTGAATGCTGGGTACTGGACCATCAGAAAGTTGTTCTCAGAGGACCAAGAGGGGAGCCTCAAAGAGTATTTAAAAAGGGCAGCTGACTTATACTATGGGTTAAATCTCAAAGAGGTAAGATAAATATAAGAAAAAATACATTTTAACAAGAGAATTATGTAGGCTATTTAAGAGAGAGAGGGAGGGGTAGGGTATGGGAGGAAGAGAGAGATAAGCAATATTTACTATTTACATTTTATTTCAGGTTCGGAAGTTTGCCTTTCAACTGGCCTCTCACTACAACTGCAACTTTCCCCCAAAGTGGAGTTAGACCGGTATGGCTGGTGTTGACTGGTTCACTGGCTTTCTAAAGAGGCACCCCACTCTCTCGATAAGGCATCCCCAAGCCACGAGCCTTTCGAGGGCAACCAGCTTTAATTGAACAAATGTCAACAACTTCTTCGACATTTTGAGGAACTTTGAACCACAAAACGTGTACAACATGGACGAAACGGGGATAACAATGGTTAAAAATCCCCAAATGGCTGTGGCAAGATGTGGTGAAAGGCAAGTTGGTGCAGCCACCTTGCCTGTGCAATCAATCAAAGCACTTGGGAACACCATACCCCCGATGTACATTTTCCCATGTGTACTTTAAATCCCATTTTGTCCGCAGTGGCCCACCTGGCTGCATTGGGACAGCCAACACATCAGGGTGGATGCAAGAGGCTGATTTCCTGGTATACTTGAAGCACTTCCAGCTTCATACGAAGAGCTCCTTGGAGTCCAAAGTTCTTTTAATTCTCAACAACCACACCTCGCACCTGTCCGCGGAAGGCATCAACTTCGCAGCCATGGCATTGTCCTGCTATCCTTTCCCCCCACTGCTCTCATAAGTAAATAACTCAACAGAAGTGTGTATGGGCCCCTAAAAAGAGTCATCAACTCAGCCTGTGACTCCTGGATGAAAATCCATCCAGGGTTGACAATGTCGATTTACGACATCCCAGGCATTGTCAGGGTGGCCCTGCACAGGCAGCAACACCCACAAATGGGCAGGCAGGATTTAGATGCACAGGGATTTGGCCATTTAATAGGAAGATATTCCAGGAATGTGACTTTGCACCGTCCCTGGTCACTGACCGTCCTTTTCCACCTTCCGCTGTGCCTCCTCCGACAGGGCCTGTTTGATCCGTCGACTTTACCTCCTCTACGGAAGCTATTGCGAAACCTGTCCAGTAACGGTTGTTAACAGGTCAAGGGGAGATTCGCCTAGCCCCTAACTATCTTGTCTACCAGACGTCTACCCCGCTAACATCGGCACTCCACCCCCGAGCATAACCCTGGCCAGGGCCGTAGTCGCCGTTCACGTCTGTATGATAGCTCTCCCCTGGGATCAGGGCTCTTGGAAGTGTGCTAGGAATATTTAGGAACTTGGACAATTGTAGCTCCCGGGATATGTTTCTGTAATAAATGTGACTAAGTAACCTTTTGGAACCACTGGGTGATGTTTCAAGGCCTTTTGAGTTTCCGTTGAATCCTGAGAAATAATCTAATGTCCACTTGACAAGTATTTCTCAATCCTTTGATAGTTTTATTAGCCAGTATATCATTGGGAACAATGCATTAAGCAAAGCAAACAATCCATAAAATAAAATATAATATTGATAATAATGATTAAATAAAATAGATCAATAATAGCATGAATCCATCTAATCCATATACAATTTGGACATACCATGAGTCATTCGTAGTTGGAGCAGTATGGGGTATTTGTTGATACTCGGAAATAGTTTCTTTGTTTTGGGTTGGTGGGGGAGTTCCGTCCAAGAACGTAACTCCGATGCGAGTGGGGGAGAGCGGCCGATATTGTGAAAACGGGTTAAAAGTCACTAATAACTAAGCCTCGCAGTCTAAAAACCTTGAAATCCAGGCCAAATCCAGGCCAAATTTGGAAATCTTGTCAAAATAGCAGCAGCAAGCCCTCACAGCCCCGTTGGGAGCGCTAACCTATTTACTAAACTCGAAAAATAAGAAGAGTGTCTAATCTGCTGCTGAGTTGAGCCCGTTTTGCAAGGAGATTTCTGGGGTCTTTTCAGTCCTCCACCGGTCCAAGAGACGGCTTGTACGATTCTCTCCTATTTTCACACTTCACATCAGAAATACTTGATACACCCCGTATGATATGATACTTGTCATTTTCACTTGTTTTTCCCCCAAACACCTGGCATGGGCGGGTTTTTCCCATACCATCCCGTACCAAAACTCACTTGTTTTTCCCCAAAACACCTGGTATGGGCGGGTTCTTCCCATACCACCCGTACCAAAACTCACTTCGTACCCATCAAAAACACCAATCCTGCTAAACCTACCAAGGCCAAACCTTATCCGGCCAAGGCCCAGATTGTACTTGATCTAACAGCAAGTCGCACCAGACCTGCATGTTACAACACAGTGGTTCATACTCATCACAATCATGAATACCTTATAATACCTTCAAGTAACTGTTTCAAGTCATCTCATAGTTATTATAGACATACACACACATCTGTGTTTCGTATCATAAAGCACTTCATCATTCTTATTCTGTTAAATGATCATTGAGTACCTTCTCAATCTCATCCCATTAAATGTTAAGTGTAGAATAGTTGTAGATTAAGTAAAACCTTCTTTAGCATGAAGTGCAGAATAGTTGTAGATTAAGTCAAACTTATTTGAGCATGTTTACAGTTACCTACTTATGAATACAGTCATGTTTACAGTTACCTACTTGAATGAATACAGTTACATAGATGGTTACATAATTATGTGGTTACATGATTACATGGCTTTGTGATTCATACTTCACAACACAGTGGTTAATGACATGTTTAGTAGAAATAGATTAATATTTCAGATATGGTTGGTTACACATTTGATAAGAATATATATGTTAAACAACCTTTAACACCAAGCTTTATGGACGACGGTGAATCAACCTTACTTGACACCCCCTCCTTGATATCAGCGGAGTCCCATAAAGGTTAATGCAAGAACCAGTATTCCATCTAAGGGGTGGTGGGATTGAAGACATCAAGGGGGTCAGGGGAATCGGGGCGAGGCGAAACGGGGCGAGGTGAAACGGGGTGATACACAGGCCAAACTCTGGCCCGAGTGGTTCGCCAATTGCGCCGACGAGGGCGACAGGGCGGGGGATGCACCACGCCATGGCTTCTGGGACGGCCCGGTTGCAGTCGAGCAGATGAGGCATCCCATCCACAGGCAGCCCGGCACTGATGCTGGCGGAGGCCCAGGAAGGAGATGTAGTTCACCCATCCACAGCCACAGCAACGCCACAGCCATGCCCGGTCATTGCCGTAGGGTGATGAATCAGGCGAGGGGGATGATGAAGAGGCCTGGTCGTCCCCAGCAGGCGGAGGGCGGTGAAACCATCTCCCTGTGGGCCAGGATCCGGGGAGGACACCGGGCTAAGAGGTGGCGGCTGGTCGTCGGGAGATGGAGGTCCATCCACTCTTACCATTCAGGACCCAGGGCGACGCATTTATAATGGTAGAGACGGCGTGCCGATTTTCTAGGATGAAGTCGACAATCCATGCTGGCACATCTCTATGGTCGTCGGTAGAAGACATGGCAAAAGGTTGGCAAAAATATTGTACTTGAAAAATAGCGTTGCAGCAAAAAAGGCTGGACTGGTGCAGGTCTTGCTTCAGGGGGTGGTGGTGAAGTGTGTTGGGGCAGACTGGTGTTGGGGTGGCCATAACTCTCTCCTATATCAAGGGAGAGTTCCACCCTAAAGGAGGGGCCATGGATGGAGGTGCCTCCCAATCATCAAGGACGATGAAGATCGCGAGCGAGGGGATGGCATCATCAGCTCCTCCAGGTCATCTAGACCTAGAACACTTGGAAGGTCAGGGAAGGGAGTACTGGGGAAGGGAGTATCCTGGAATGTCTCTGGCGAAGCAATGTCCTGATAACCTGGGGATGGCTCTGACGGTTCCAAGGACTGGGGCGATGGATTCATGTAGCCCGGCAGCAGAGGAATGGGAGTCGGGTTTGTATTGTACTCAAGAATATCATATTCGGGTATCATCTCCTGCGGGCTGGTCTCTGGTCCCCAGGATGACAAGGCCCGATGCGGCGGGTCGGATGCAGGTGGTCCCATCTCAGTCACTGACTCATCCGATGGTGTCGTCGCTGCAAACCCAGGCATGCCTTGCGCTGCAAGCAGGTCATTGAGGGATTCCACGAGCTGTGAGAGTGCATCCTCGGGTTCAGAATCAGAGGAGTCCATCATGCTCGCTTCGGGTGAAGAGGGGGATTCATCAGCACTGCCAGGGTCACTCTTGTCTTCGGGGTCATCGTCGAGCAGGGCTTCCAGAGCATGAAGGAAATCAGACTCTGGGGCAGATGAGTCCAATTGGTCGACCCACTCCTCCGTGGAAGGTACCGCTTCGGGGAACAGTGAGGTAAAGGCGACACTGGCGAGATTCGGGAGTGTTCATGCCGCAAAGTAGGTGTCACTCCCCAGACGCGCAGTACTTGTGCCCATACCCCATGGTCGGAGCCAGACTTAAGGAAAGACTTGGAAATATTGTCCATTCGCATACTGGCACACTCCCCCTGGTACGACAGCAGTAGAGGGGCAGGGAGAGTCCCAATGGATGGAATCTTAAGGTGGGGTAACGATGTCTGCGGCGGGGGTTGGCCCTTAGCACTAAAAATCACATGCCCAGTGTAAAGCACGAACGATGTGTCATGACAGTCAATGCAGAATATACGTCCGCCGATGTCCCATAAATATAAAACATCAAGGGGGCCCTTAGCACACGATAAATACCTGGCTACACCCTGTAATAACAGACGTCCAGTAAATAAGATGCATAGCTATTGCAATTAAAGCGTAGCTGGGTATAGCGGGGTAAAGTATAAGTCAGTCATCATTAATACATCGGGCTCATAGTTGGCAGCCATGATTGTACCGTCCTCAGACTCGTCACCTGCACCGATTTCGCCGTCAGTTTGCAGGAGCCCAACAACCCCAAGTCGAGGTGAGGTTAAACACCTCAAAAACAATTCACTAAATACCACGAGATATAGCAACAAATGATACTGAGTGACAACTTGTGACCATAAGCCAAAATTCAAAAGTCCCCATACAATAATCCAGAGGAGGACTAGTGTTATTCGGGGGTCCTACTAACTATCAGGAGCAAAAATGCTAATACGATAGAGGTGTCACTGATGGAGAACAGAGCGAGGCTATTGGCCCTGTCATGACCAAATCTCAGGGCATGTTCAACCAACACCTGCCATAGCTGACCAACCATCCAGATAGCAATAAAAGCGATCATCGCCTTTCGTTCAGCAGATTTGGTAGTGTGCAATCGACCTAACAGAAAGGTGAGGTAAAAGCCCAGGCCTAAATCTAATGGCCCAGTTACCAATACTCCTACGAATCTGGCAAAAGACACCAGTAGAGTCACATACCTAAATGGTTCTGTCCAAGAACCAGTAATACAGTAAATAATCCAACATGACAAAATAAAGTAACGTCGAATCAATTCGACTTTGCTTACTTCTGGCGGCCAAGGAAAAACTAAAATAAAACAAACTGTACTTCCGAGTAGTAAGGTTTGGAAAAAGCCGCGTTTGACTAGAGTGTCTTTTGGCAGCAATACATATGTACAAAAACGCTCCTCCCTGCCAAGTAGGGTGGAGATAGGGGAGTATCCCTTTGTCTCTATTGGTCTCTTAGAGAAAGCTCCTCCCCTACTGAGGAAGGGTTTGTATGTTTCTTAGTCAGTAGTTGTCATTCGTTGTCAGGTCCGTCTGTCGTATGATACTTGATTTAGCTTGTATTCTTGTCAGATTTGATGAGGGGCTTCTGTTCTACCAATCCATTCATGCCACACAACCTTTGGAATGCTGCCACCGCTCCTGCCTTGAACAGTATTATCAGTAGAAGGATTCCGACCGCCACTATAATAAGGGTTACAAGCATTGGCCATAAGTGACGAAGAAGGCTCATAAACAGATTAAGAGCCCAGGTGCCTAGGGCTGCGATGGCCCCTGCTGCTTTTATAATTGCCCCTGTAACGGTCGTCTTGATGACGAGGGCTGGGGTTTCGTACCAGTGACAGACATGCTGGTATTGTCCGTGACCACAGGTTTGCCACGTTTCTTCGGGGGACTCACACATGCCGTTGTTGTAGATGCAATTAGGGCCCAGCCCGCCAAACCCGTTGATTACCTGGCCTAAGCATAAGCGCCGTCTCCAGGCTTGTCCTTCGGCGAGTTGGAGTAGGCCGTGACCCGTGTACGGGAGGTCCTTATAGGACAGGCTACCCTGTCCTGGCTGTGGCTGAGACATGGCACAACCGTCCTGGAGGGGTACAGATTTGATCCAGGTGGTATTGATTTTTACCCATGTAGCCCCTTGGGTGATGGTCCAGTTCTGGCCTCGGTACCATCGGTTGCATGTCGCCTTCCATCCTGGGATTGTGGAGCAATTATATCTAGCGAGGCCAATCACGCAGGTGGTGTTAGTTTGGTCACATAGCATAAGATAAGATAAGATAAGAAGAACTTTATTAATCCATGTCATGCTAGAGTTGCAGTACAAAAAGTAAAATAAGAGCACACAAAAAAGCAAATATAAAAATATACATGGCAACACAAGGAATTACACATGTAGTATAGATAAATAACAATATAAAATATACAAATATAAAAATACAAATATACATGTGCAAATGAGAGGTAAAACCAGATAAAGTGACAATACCAGATAGAGATTAAAGTGTTTGTTGTGCAGGATTGGAGACCATATATTGCGAGCAATGTTTATCTGGACAAAGGGGAGGAGTTAAACAGTTTGATAGCCACAGGGAGGAAAGACCTCCTGTGGCGTTCCGTGGAGCACCTCGGTGGTCTCAGTCTACGACTGAAGGTGCTGCGGTATGAGTCCAGTTTGGCATGCAGGGGGTGTGAGTTGTTATTTAGGATGCTGAGTTTCCTCAGCATCCTCTGCTCTGACACCTCAGCCAGAGACTGCAGTTCAACTCCCAGGACAGAGCCAGCTCTCCTGATGAGCTTATCAAGTCTGTTGACATTGGCTGTCTTCACCCTGCTGCCCCAGCACACCACAGCGTAGAAGATGACGCTGGAGACCACTGAGTGGTAAAACATCTGCAGCATGGTCCTGCAGACATTGAAGGACCTGAGTCTCCTCAGGAGGAAAAGGCGACTCTTACCTTTCTTGTCGACAGCATTTGTGTTGGCTGTCGAGTCCAGTTTATTGTCTAGGTGGACCCCCAGGTACTTGTAGCAGTCCACAGTGTCCACCTCAGTACCCGTGATGATGATGGGGTTTGGGGGGGTGCTCTGCTTCCTGTAATCTACCAGCAGCTCCTTCGTCTTTCCTACGTTGAGCTGCAGGTGGTTCTGTCCACACCACTCCACGAAGCTGTCCAC
>OMNS01079977.1:0-11454 GCA_900303225.1 Laemonema laureysi
ATGGAGTGTCTGGTAGCTCCTCTTCACCTGCTGCTTGTCCCGGATCAGCGTAGCGAGGCGATGGAGCGGCCCAGAGTTTACGTCATCAGCATGGCTCCGCATGACGCGACCCAGCTCCTCCGTCTGCCTCACCAGCTGGGTCCATGACTACAGCAACAGTTAGAACGCTAGCATTAGCCCTATTAGCACCATAGCTGGGTCCATGACTACAGCAACAGTAGAATGCTAGCATTAACCCTATTAGCACCACAGCTGGTCCATGACCAGAGCAACAGTTAGCATGCTAGCATTAGCCCTATTAGCACCACAGCTGGGTCCATGACTACAGCAACGACGGTGTTCTCACTCAGCTGACGGTGTTCTCACTCGGCTGACGGTGTTCTCACCCGGCTGACGGTGTTCTCACCTGGCTAACGGTGCTGCTGTAGTCTGGGCTCTGGTTCTCGGTCTGGCGGCTCAGATTGAGCAGCATGGTGGCGTACTCCTTGTCACTCTTAACACGCAGCGTCATGAAGCGCTTCACTGTCTCCAGCAGCTGGAAGGAGACAGGAGAGAAAGTCAGTGGTGGAGTTAGTGGTTAGAGTTAGCTGATAGAGTTACCGGTTAGAGTTAGCTGATAGAGTTACCGGTTAGGGTCAGCAGGTAGAGTTAACGGTTAGAGTTAGCAGATAGAGTTACCGGCTAGAGTTAGCTGATAGAGTTACCGATTAGAGTTAGCTGATAGAGTTACCGGTTAGAGTTAGCTGATAGAGTTACCGGTTAGGGTCAGCAGGTAGAGTTAACGGTTAGAGTTAGCAGATAGAGTTACCGGTTAGAGTTAGCAGGTAGGGTTAACGGTTAGTTAGTGTTTAGGCGAACATATTTTTATACATAATTTTTTATGCAAGGTGCATCACAACGCTGCTCTGTCATACAGAACTAATGACTCAGAAATCGATACAAAACACTAATCATGTGTTGAGTACTTTATAAGGAACAGGGCAGCACAACAGACCATTTCTACTGGTATAACACAACGAAATGTAAACAAAGGCATGTTGATGTGCAAAACTGTAGGCTTGAAGTGGCATCCCCAACATGAAGATAAAGTAAATACACTTTCAGCCATCCTGCCAGCCATTATGGTTTTAATAATGAAGGTATTTAGCAGCTATTTCAATGTTTAAACAAGGGAAAACTATATCAACAAGTTCTACCCTCACTGACCTCACTAACGGGATGGTAATAAGCACGAAACAGGTGTTATCTTCCTTTCCTGGTGGTCCATCATCCAGAATACTGTCTTTTCTCTTCACATGCTCATGCATAGCGCTAGTCCTACCATACAGTTTCATTGAAACTTTGCACAATAAACAAACCAGCCTTTTAGTTTTGTGATGATTGAAAGTACTGTCATACTTATATATGACATATACATTACATACGAAGCCATGTCTTGGGAAACTTTTACTCTGAAGCTCTGGCGTGACTGAGTCGGGGTCTCGGACCAATGAGTGGAGCCGGAAGAAACAGTTAGTAGTTAGACCTAGCAATTAGACCTAGCAGTTAGTGGTTAGACCTAGCAGTTAGAGTTAGTGGTTAGACCTAGCAGTTACAATTATTATTTAGTGGTTAGGCACTAAAGATCCCGGACAATACAATAAAGCACCATGTTCTTCAGCTAACCACCCTACCTTCAGCTCCCCACCCTACCTTCAGCTAACCACCCTACCTTCAGCTCCCCACCCTACCTTCAGTTAACCAGCCTACCTTCAGTTAACCAGCCTACCGTCAGCTAACCACCCTACCTTCAGCTAATGACCCTACCTTTAACTCCCAGTCCTGGAGTTTGAGGAGGCCTTCATGGGAATTCCGAAGATCTTTTCCGAATCCCATTTTCTCCCTGTTCCTCTCTCACTCTCACACACTCATACAATACACACAGCCCAGTGTAAGCCTGCTAGCCTTAGTGCAGGCTAGGTAGCTAGAGCATGGGTGAGCGAGGTCAGGTGTGACATGGTTTGGCCTGCGGAGAGAGAAACCATTACAATCACTCTTTTACTATTTGGAAAGACAATCTACAAAACATGGATAAAAGCATCTGCTAAATGACTAATGTAAATGTAACTTAAAGGACGTATAGACATGTGACATTACAACAATGTATATCGGGCCTCAGATCGTTTTTTATTAAATGCTCGTCACAAATGAACTTAACTGGTATTAATACAGTATTATTACTAAACACTTGGCTAAAATAGTACAGTTGGAATAATATATGATGGTATAATCTAATCACAGATAATAAGTTAACAGATGAACAACAAGACACCCCACTACTAGTTTCACACCGTCTGCTCTAACTGCCTGATCATGTTGTGTCATGTAACACAGTAAAGATGTCGGATGACACTGAGCTGCTCATGTTGTGTCATGTAACAGTAAAGATGCTGTTTGTTTGGAACATTGTTGACATCAGCAGTTAGCTACTGGGGGAGTTAGCCTTAGCATTGTTAGCACAGCAGCGAACCCCAACGCATACCCTAATACAACCCAACCCTAATACCCCAGTAGCTGGGGAAGAATTAAGTGCATAACACAATAACATGTGCTGAATATTATGCAAATTAAGTGTACACTATAAATGTAAAAACTGTAGTATTACACATTTTAACTAAAAGGTGTGGGGCTCGTAAATGGCATCAAGGAATTCCAGTATATCTAGCCATCATGACAGCTAGCTAGCCGTTAGCTAGCCAACTTCTAATGGTTTACTTACTTCGCTCTTTTCTGATAGCCAACATCTTCGCCTAGCCTCCACCCTCCTGTATCCCGTATCTGTGCTACACCTTAGCCTAGCCTCCACCCTCCTGTATCCCGTATCTGTGCTACACCTTAGCCTAGCCTCCACCCTCCTGTATCCCGGGAGGAAGGGAGGTGCAGTTAGCGGCTAACAACATTAGCAGCTAACAACACGGTCCTCCCTATTTTAAAGCTCTCACCAACAGCATGAGCACCTGCTAGCTGTTAGCATGATCTTAGCATGGGGAAAGGCGTACTTTTCTGTTTCTTTCTTCTGTTGTGTTCTGGTCGTTTATTCCGCGTTCTTCTCCTCCTCTTGCCGATTATTCCTCCTGTTTTCATTCACTTTGACCCTTGACCCCTCTGACGCCGACACTTTGGAGTGGACGTCACGATGACGTCACATCAGTAGCCTGGTGGCAGAACATGCGGAGAGAGTTGAGTAGTCGCACTAAACACGGACAAAATGTGTTCTAGTGCCGTCGGCTGTCAGAATAGAAATGGCAAAAAAATTATTGCTCGTTCATTTTTATCGCATTGCATCCCCAGAGAACCTCTAAACGCTGAACGGAGACATTTGTAAGCCATTCAAATAACAGACTGGGCGGATTTTTCGTCGCTCTAGCAAGCGGTGCCTGTGTCATGTTTTGAGCCAGATATGTGCAACATCACTTAATTTAAAACATGGGACGTAAAAACGTTGGACTCCATTCCTTCACCACCTGTATGTGGAAACAGTTCACTGGTCTAGCAATTATTCTCGTCTTTACTCTTGAAGTCATACATAATGATGTACATGGTCCACATGATGAAGCCCTCAGGGTCCACATGATGTCGGACGCTAAAAACCGTGAACACAGAGCACTGTGCATTTCTTTTTGCAAAGGTATTACTATAATGTGTACTATCTATCTCTTCATGTTACTATAATAAATATATATATATGTATATATATATACATATACGATATTAGATGTATATATATATGAACTCCAACTCAGTTGTAAATATAAATAAATAACATATTTATTGTAGTTAATGTTATATCTCCTCCACTACAAGGAGAGTTACCATCCCCAGCTGTCAGTAGGCCCATATCTTCGTTTGGTTTATGAATCAGTCATGTATTGCATAATTCTGTCTTGTGTCCTTGCAAAACATCTTCCACCAAGTCATGGAGTCCTGTACCACACAGCACACTGGGTTTGTCAACAAGATGCGTGTTGTCCAGCCGCTGCACACTCGGCCATTTGGTAGTGAAGGCCAACAACGACAGGACTGTGAGTGTGGAGCTGGCAACCTCATCCCATTGTCAGCATGGGTTTATTTCCCATGTTTCTCTCCTTATCTTGTGCCAACAAACCTTTAAAATAAACGGAGGCATGTGAAAGATCCATAATAATGTTTTGTGTTTGAAGTTTGCCGGCTAAAAAAGCTCCGTGCTCAGATTATTTTACTGCCGACGCTCCAGAGACAACCTGGCGGCACTGTCTGTCACATGTAGGCCCCGCCTACATGATACGTCACCATTATTTAACAGCAAAGTATGTATATAAATATACAGCCTAGATATATATATATATAGAGAGAGAGAGAGAGAGAGAGACTTTGACAGAGAAACACTATTACTTTTACTGCTTTTAATGAATAATTATTTCAGTACATTATTTAAGTATATAAGTACAGATACATGTTGAGTGTAACAAGACAAGAGACTTGAAATCGAGGATTTATTATCGAAGATAATGCGCAATAACTATTTTTCCAATACATTTTTTTTAAAACAGGTTTATGTTGACAGTTTTGCCGTTTTCCTGATTGTAGACTGCATAACATATGTTCATAATGTTTAGAAGTCTGATCATAGATATGTCAATATGTAAATATAATGTAACCTCCGGATGTGATTGGTATGATGGAATGGAGTCATTTCTGACAGACCACGGGACAAGATCACATGACACTGGTTCTGATCACATGACGCTAAATGTGATCACGTGACGCAGTGCTGGTCAGCTGACTTGTGCTCCGAAAAGGCGAGAGGATAAAGGCATCGCTGACCTTGAAGGATTCTCCTGTTTGCGCTTACTTTAACTCCGAGGTAACGGCAGCTTTACTTGATATTCGTCTTCATGACGTCGTTATGTTCTTCTCAGTAATACTGTATAATAAGTATGTTGTACTCCCAGAGAGAAGATGGCGAGCCAGTCGCAGGGCATCCAGCAGCTGCTGCAGGCCGAGAAGAGAGCGGCCGAGAAGGTGGCCGAGGCCCGCAAGAGTGAGTGGAGCTTACCGCTCGGATATTGGAATATAGACGTATTTACTTATTTATTGACTGGCTAGCTATCCTACACTGGAATAATACACAGTACATATTTGTAGTTCATTCAAATGTCGCTAGCCGTCTTAAGCCGTCTTGTAAAGATTGAGAGACTAGTATTCGTGTGTGAATGTGTTTAATAAGTTGACAACCAGAATGTGTCATCGGGAGAAAAACATTTTTGTCACAGTTATTTATTGTTATTGTATTTATTATTAAACGGTCAGATAAACTGAGCGGGGGACAAGCAGTTTTCCTCGTGACGTGGGGCGTGGCCAGGGGCGCGTACTACAGTGTGTGTGTGTGTGTGTGTGTGTGCGCGCAGGGAAGAACCGTCGTCTGAAGCAGGCAAAGGAGGAGGCACAGGCAGAGATCGAACAGTACCGCCTCCAGAGGGAGAAGGAGTTCAAAACAAAGGAAGCTGCTGTGAGTCTTATCAAAATAAAAGTCCTCTGAAGATGGTTTCAGAACAGATCTCTGATCTCTCTCTCTCCTCTCTCTAGGCTCTGGGTTCCCACGGCAACAGTGCAGTGGAGGTGGACCGCGACACCGCCAGCCGCATGCAGGGCATCCAGGCCAGTTACCGTGGCAACCGGGAGGTGGTGCTGGGAGACCTCCTGCGACTGGCCTGTGATGTCCGGCCCCAAGTCCACGCTAACTACCGCATTGCTGGCTAGACCTCCGAACAACACATAACCCTAACGAGTCAGGTGGTTGAAGTAAAGGAGCCCTTAATTAATGATTACATTATTATTATCAGGTCTCTGAGCTGATGCTATGCTAACTCTAAAATATGACTCGTTTCATTGCCTGTCTAAATTCAGACAGTATTCCAATACTTACGATATTTAGAGTTTACATGTGCACACTTCACCGGACTGATGCATACATGTAAGAAGAAGAAAATTACAATGTGTCACATTTGTGTGTATGTTTGTGACCAAGCTTTTGTTTTGGTGTGTGTGTGTGTGTGTGTTGTTTTTTCTGATAAGTGGGAGTGTTTTCGTCTTAAATTACAAAATTGTGTAAAATATATTTATGGAAATGTGGTTGCTAAAATTAGAAATATTGTAGGTTTTGCCGATATTCCAAGATGTGTTTTGTTATGGAGAGCTTTTGTTGCATTTAATTTGTAACGTTTAGCTCTCTTCCTGTTAGTTGTTTTCTGTTTGCTATTGTCTTTAGGGAATGTTTAAAAACATGATTAATGTTAGAAACTGAATGAAAATAAATGACTAATTTCGTTTTTGTCAAAATGATGAGCTTTGTATCCGTTTAATCAGTGAAGAATCACATGGAACGTGTATTCAAATCATGTGTTAAGTATTGCTGTGTCTCTTGTAAAATAGATTTAAAGCTTCAGTAGTCTATTTGTAAAAAAAAAAAAAGGAAATCTAGAGCAAAACACTAAGTACTACTATCTCCAGATGTTTTCCTTGATCTCCGCTGTTACAAGATACATCAGTGTGTTCTTACAGGAAGTGTTTTAGTGATTCTTTCATTTATCAGATACTTTTACAAATGTGTGCATATATATATATACACATTATATACACATAGATATACCCATACACATACCTATATACATACACACACACACACACACACACACAGGTGTGTATATATATATAAATGAATAATCATAGGTCCTCACATGCCAACAAAAGGTACATCTCGGTGGGAGGAGCTTGGAGACAGGTGTGTCTCTTCCTTCCGCGAGCTGCGAGAGCTTACCTGTGACGTCTCGTAGACACGGAGAGAGAGAGAGAGAGAGAGAGAGAGGGGGCGAATAAACAAGACAAGTGGAAGTCAAAAGAGCAACAAACGCCGAGAAATAAGTGAAAAGAGCGAAAGGAGAAAGAAGAAAGAGGATCGTTTTCTCTCGCGCGACCGGAAGTACACTGAACTTCGACCGAGTGGATTTAGTTTCAGAAACTAAGTATTTAAATGATCTACTTGATTTAAATACCACACATTTCTTTCACACGAGAGAAGAGGACCCTGTCGTCGCTCGAGGAAAATAGAACAAGTAAATTCCGGCGGTTTTGTAGGAATAATTCTGGTTTTTGGGACCGGAAGTTGACGTCACGTCGACGTCAACGCCAGGTGAGAAACGTTTCGTTAAGAAATAAGAACTTCTAATATGTGTGTGTGTGTGTGTGTATGTATATATGTATATATATATGTGTGTGTGTGTGTGCATATATATTAAGGGTTTAAAGTTGGTTTAAACAGAAGGAGGTAGAAGTGAGTCCTGCTGTCCTCTCCAGGAAACTAAACTGTGGACGGTTTGGCTTTTCTGCTTTTTAATCAAAGGTAAGATTACGGAAGCAAATTTCATAAGCTATTCAAACAAAAACACTCATGTTTATATGTACTAAATACATATTTCAGTTGGTAGCTTTATTTGTGTCAATCTTGCTGTAAAATGTGTATTTTATCTAGATGAGGTTCGATGTGTTTATTTATATCATTTTCTTTCATTTGTACCACTTAGCCAATCACAATGTCAGCCATCAGCGTCTCATTGGACAACCCCTATGGTCAAGTGACCATTCCACGTGCCAAGCTCCGTGGCGACGAAAGCCTGGTGATTGGTAATCCCGTTGCCCTTGGCAACCCCTATGGCAAGACTGTGGGTGGGGCCAATGAGGCACAAGCCCCGCCCCCTTACACCGTAAAGGAGGCGGGGCCCGAAGAGGAGATGCGTTGCCGTGCCTGTTGCTACCGCTGTCGCCGTCAGCAACAGTGATGGAGAGAGAGATGGAGGGATGGAGAGAGGAGAGATGGAGGGAGGAAAGATGGAGATGGAAAGGAGGAGAGATGAAGGGACGACATACAAAGCTGACATGACCAGTGAGTTGGGGAGACGGGGCTTCTGGCAGGTAAATGTAAAATCTGGGAGAAATGCAACTTTTGGAATGTTTTCTGACTTTCCTCTATTTATGTCATGGTTAAAAATGGTCTGACTGAGCTGAAACATACAAGAGTTTAATTTAGTTTGTTTTCATCGGTCTTCTTCATTCTTTTTTATTGGTATTTAAATGTTATACATATTTCTTATTGGGGAAATAATCAGTAGACAGATTTCTATATGAATGTTTGTTATATTTGTCTACTACTTATGTAAACCGTGTATGAATATTATAAATTAGTCATTGTGTCATAGCCAATCAGCCATGCCCCCCCCAAACATTACAATGACCATATCAGAATCTGTCTTTGCCAAATATGAATGACTAATAATATGAATGCTATATGTAATACCAGAGTTCTATAAATATGTATGCTGTTACAATGTCCATTCATACATTGAATTACATTTGCATTTATATGGTCATAGTATATATGATAGATATTTTTGGGTATAAAGTGTGCAATATTCGCCTTTGGTTACAATTTCTATGTGAAGGAATTTGAAATAAAATATATTATGTATGTATGGTTGTGCCAACAGCATTTTACTTTATGATCAAATTACAATCTAAACTCAGATTTATGTAGTGAAACCTTTTTTTTTTTAAATTGGAATGTGAAGTATTTTATGGAATAAAATTGTTCTACATTTTTACATTTTCCCTGATATTGCCGTTTTCATCATTTTGTATGTAAAAATAAAGCAGCAAATGTATTCCTTTCCTTTTGCATTGTTTAAAAATGTTTTACTTAAAGCTGCTGTAGGGGAGATTAAAGTATCTTGAAGCTGCTGCTGTGTTTGTGGGCCAATTTGTTTCATATCTGGTAACCTGGGTTACTCGGAGAACAACACACAGACCGGGGGCCTCATTTATATAGGGTTAGAGTTATATCTGAAGACTGAACTTTACTTTGTGATCTCACCATCGGGTGTCGCTGATTCCTGTGTCTAAACTTCTTGGTAGTTCTACTCATGGGTGAAAGGATGCGTACAAATGCGCACCTTTCTCCACATAGAATGTTTCTATAAATCCCAACGTTTGTGGTAAAAGATGTGTACACACATTTCAGTACCTCTCCTTACCAGCAGATGGCGGTCATCTGTCGTACCTCTCCTTCGCCAACGAAAAAACTAGCGCCGCAAAAACTACAGCCGACAGCCAACTACCACATATGTTCTGTGTATGTTCTATGGAAATACCAGCAGGTGGAGATCATCTGTAATACCTCTCCTTACCAGCAGATGGTGGTCATCTGTAGTACCTCTCCTTACCAGCAGGTGGAGGTCATCTGTAATACCTCTCCTTACCAGCAGATGGCGGTCATCTGTAGTACCTCTCCTTACCAGCAGGTGGAGGTCATCTGTAATACCTCTCCTTACCAGCAGGTGGAGGTCATCTGTAGTATTGCTCCTTACAAGCCCTCTTGACTTCTTTTGCCACTTTCGTTTCTCTTCTCGGGCCAATCAGAGTGAGCTCTCCAACGGGCTCTGCCCAAAAAGCCACCGACGGTGCGGGACACACCGCAGAAACTAGGGACACCGACGCTCACCAACAGCCTGATGTTGGCTAATGGCCAACCATCGCCTTGGTGTGTCAGGACCTTTAGAAATGAGGCCCAGAACACATGTTCCGGGATGCTCTAAATAACACAGAGACCAGAACATATGTTCCGGGGTGCTCTAAATAACACAGAGACCAGAACACACGTTCCGGGGTGCTCTAAATAACACACAGACCAGAACACACGTTCCGGGGCGCTCTAAATAACACAGAGACACAGAGCTAGTGATAAAGAGAGATAGATAGTGATAGAGAGAGACAGACAGTGATAAAGAGAGATAGATAGTGATGGAGAGAGACAGACAGTGATAAAGAGAGATAGATAGTGATAGAGAGAGACAGATAGTGATAGATAGATAGTGATAGAGAGACAGACAGTGATAGAGAGATAGTGAAAGAGAGACAGACAGTGACAGAGAGAGATGGACAGTGATAAAGAGATGTAGTGATAGAGAGACACAGTGATAAAGACAGATAGTGATAGAGAGAGACAGACAGTGATAAAGAGATAGATAGTGATAAAGAGTAGATAGTGATAGAGAGAGACAGACAGTGATAGAGAGAGACAGACAGTGATAAAGAGAGACAGATGGTGATAGAGAGAGACTAAGGGTAGAGTGACAGAGGTTGCTAGGCGACCCCACTGCTGAAGTAACTTGAACGACAAGCTCCGATTACACACACACACACACACACACACACACACACACACACACACACTTCACAGACAGGACTTATTGGTTTTAAAGGTAAGAAGTTTCATCGTATATTTCACGATTGTATTTTACTTGGTCAAACATATTTCATCTATTCACTTCTTAAATATCAGGACGTGAAAGTATTTATCAATTAACTAGTGATGTGATGTTTCTGTTTAGTATAATTGATAAGAATAATATTTTAATGAACATTAGAATAATCATAATCACATTTATTCCATCGGGAATTTCAACTAAAAACCTTTTATTATTATATATTTTGATTTAATATAATTTATTCTATAGGGTTTTATTACAACTAAAAACATTGTTATATATTTGTATTATTTAGTCTAATTTAGAAATTTCTCTTAATTTAAGCAAGCACACAATACCATTGTTGACATCCTTCTTTTGTTGTTTTAACCTTTTAATTTAACATCTGTTATTCAGAATGATTTTAAAACGTATTTGCTGTTCTGCTCTGTTATTTAACTGTTTTCATTTGCTCTGCATTATATTCTTTTCAATGTGAAGCACTTTCAGTTACACTCATGTATGAAAGTTATTATCATATTATTTTTCATTTATGGTTCAACTGGTTGATGGAAGAAGTTAACTTTTATCTGGTTTTAATTTTGTATTAAATTAATTGGAGTCGTTGGTTTGAACTACTTGTTTGTTTTCATCCCACGGAGGTCTGACATTTGGACCTGTTCATTTTCAGAACAAAAACTTTTTTATGACCTGATTATCTTCTTATTAATCTTCTTATTTTCATGTACATTTATTCATTAATCTATGTATTAATTTATTTGGTGATGAGCCTTAGATCACTTAGCATCCAGCCTTGCTTCCTAGAAGAGTTATCTCACTTCTGTCACTTCTCTGGTCCCAGGTGTTGGGGAAATGTTTTGGATGAATATTTCGGAAATACCATAGGTCCTTAGATACCATAGGTCCTTAAGATACCATAGGTCCTTAAGATACCATAGGTCCTTAGATACCATAGGTCCTTAAGATACCATAGGTCCTTAGATACCATAGGTCCTTAGATACCTTAGGTCCTTAGATACCATAGGTCCTTAGATACCGTAGGTCCTTAGATACCTTAGATACCGTAGGTCCTTAGATACCTTAGATACCGTAGGTCCTTCGATACCGTAGGTCCTTAGAG
>OMNS01079978.1:0-25197 GCA_900303225.1 Laemonema laureysi
CATGAGACGGTAGCGTAGCCACGCTAGCGTAGCCACGGTAGTGTAACCATGCTAGCGTAGCCATGGTAGTGTAACCATGCTAGCGTAGCCATGGTAGTGTAACCATGGTAGCGTAGCCATGGTAGTGTAACCATGCTAGCGTAGCCATGGTAGCGTAGCCATGGTAGTGTAACCATGCTAGCGTAGCCATGGTAGCGTAGCCATGGTAGTGTAACCATGCTAGCGTAGCCATGGTAGCGTAGCCATGCTAGCGTAGCCATGGTAGCGTAACCATCCTAGCGTAGCCATGGTAGCGTAGCCATGCTAGCGTAGCCATGGTAGTGTAACCATGCTAGCGTAGCCATGCTAGCGTAGCCATGGTAGTGTAACCATGCTAGCGTAGCCACGGTAGCGTAGCCACGCTAGCCGCTGTGTTCAGCGCTAGCTAACCGATCATTGTAATTGTGAGGTTGTTTGCCGGTGGTTACAGGGTAGTGCAGTTGGGTCGGGACTACGCCACGCGGCGCACCGCCTTCGGCAAGCTTCTTAAGCACCACCCGCTTCACATTCAGACCCTGGCCAGGATGGAGGTAGGCTGGTGTCTCCAGTGTAAACCAGGGTGGTTCTAGGGGGTTCTTCAGAGTTAAACTTGGCTCAAGATATATAATTATATAGCTATATAGCTATATAAATACATGTGTTATAGTTCTGCATGTGTTGGTACCCTGGGTGCCCTGGGTGGGTGCCCTGGGTGCTGTGGTGTAGGTGGAGACGCGTGGAGCTTTTCTCCTGCTGATGGATGTCTGTCGTCTGCTGGGACGGGAGGAGACTGGCCTGGCGACGCCGCAGGAAACACACCTCCTACGCCTGCTCACACCTGTGCTCAAACTCTACACGGCCAAACAGGTGGAGGAACCAACACTGATCGTGATGAAGTTGTGTTTGGTGCCTGGATTTTCCATCTTGGTTCTAAACGCTAGTTGGTACTGAATTCGGCACCCAGTGTTTAGAACCAAGATGGCTGCCAGGTGAATAAGGCCCATTGTTGAAACTACAACGACAATGGGATATTTACCATCACTGCTGAGCAGTCATGTGTTGGTTCTGGGCAGGCGGTTGCTGTCGTGTCAGAGGGTCTGGAGAGCTTTGGAGGTCAGGGGTACATGGAGGACACAGGCCTCCCAGGACTCCTTCGAGACGCCCAGGTGAGAGACAGGCAACACTGTACACAGATAGATTGGTTTTGTGACTTTATTCATACTTCTACTGTCTGCTGCCATTCTGTTCCCCCCCCACCCATGTGTGTTGTCCCCTCAGGTGCTGAGCATATGGGAAGGTACCACCAACGTCTTGTCCCTGGACGTGCTGCGCTGCATGTCTCGCAGCTCTGGGCTGGTTCTCCAGGCTTACTTCACACAAACCAAGGTAGACACACATTCCTCCTAGTGTTTGCTTTACATTACACCATACTGGTGTAATGTATTGCTGTCACCCTAACTTCAGCTACATCTATAAAACTATGCACACAAACGTCGTTCAAGACGTGGTTATTGATGAGTATGACGAGCATCTTCTGTCCTTCCTAGTCCCTGCTCAGGACCGCCTCCAGCGTCCCGTCGCTGGCTCCAGCTGTGAGGACACTAGAGGGCGCCCTCGCTGCTCTCAAGGGGTTTGTAGAGGAGGCGGCCGGTAAACCACCCAGCTACCTGGAGCTGGCAGGCAGAGACCTGGCCTACAGCCTGGCTCGCGTCTACATGGGTGAGGCCTGGCTGTGACTTCTGAGGATGTGGTTGAACTACGGGGGGTCAGTACACTACGTTATGTAAGGGATGATGTACAACCAGCCGGTGGTTATTGTGAAATAAACCCAATCAATCAATCAATCAATCATTTGACACAAAATGCAACAACTAAAAATGATGGAATTGCTTCCTCTAGATTCTTGTTAGATTCTTCGGTGAGAAATAGCGTCCATAGCTGGTCTGTTATTCAGAAATAACACCGTTGAATGCCGGAATTGACCAGAATCAATCAGAATCGAATATTCAACAAAGCTGTGTAATAAAATACGAAGGACAACAACTGGTTGCTCAGTTATTCTAAAATATAAGTAATAAGTCCCAATATGACTGCTTGAACTTGTTTCAGGGGACTCAGGTGACTGACAGGCTCCTAGTAGAGGAGAGATGTTTGGGGCGTTAAGCCCGCCTACCCTGACATTGGAGTCATCACAGGAACGTATGAAGGAGAAAGAAGATGTTGTGTACAGAACTACAGCTTAACAGGTGTCCCATCGTATTCCAGGTGCGCTGCTGACAGACCATGCTTCCTGGGAGGGGGCGTGTCAGTCAGACACATACGCTGCTCTCAGGTACAACATGTCGGCCTTTATTCAACTCTTATTGAGCATATATCTGTAGTATATATCTTTTTAATTCTTCGACTCTCCTGCATCTTCTGTTGAAATTCCAGCCTGTGATCAGTAAAGTTATGATCAGTATGTCGTCTGATCATGCGATGCTGAGCGACTCCTGGTTGTGTGAATGGTGTGCTGCTACTAGGTGGTGTGAGCAGGACTTGTGCCCAGCGGTGACCAGTGAGAGAGCAGGCCGGTACGATCCCAGCACGCCTCCCAGCGACGCAGCCCTGGTGTACGGCGAGCAAGACTGAAGGAGCGACGACCCACACACACCAGACCCAGTGGTTTCATGTGCAACACTCATCCACAGCAGGAGCACAAAGTGGACGTGGGTCGTAACCGTGGCGATAACACGCCCCTCTCCTTCCGAGAACTCTCGGCACAAAACACCTTTTTAAAAAAAATCTGTGTTCGAATTCGAGCTGAAACAGGAGGTTGGCTTCCACTTGCATACAGAGCCATGAACAGCCTGGTTGTGGGAGAGATGCATTAGCCTGAGAGGAGAAAGAAAGCACACAGGATATGAGTGCAGTGTCAAAGTCAAACAGAATCAGAGAATCATTACTCATGTTATGTTCATGACCCCTGGCTTACTTTCTTGTGGGCGAATCACCCAATGAATGTGAACAGTAGCAATTGTGTAGATATTGATCTTTTATTTTGAAATTATGACATTTTGAAATTAAACTGTTTTAATGTCTGATCTTGTTGTGTTTCTTCTTGTATATAAAATAGGGTTAGGGTTAGGTTAAAGTATCATTTTGCCTATGCATACTTGTTCGACAGTTAGGCCGACTTGGGTTGATATTTAACCAGGGCTTCGTGCTGGGAGGAGACCTTTACTGTATGAGGGGTGTTGCATCACGTGTTGCGCTTCAAGAGAACAGTGGGTGGAGTCGTAACGAGTGTGTACTAAACAGTACAGTCAGTCAGACCTCAGATTAGCTCACATCTTCATTCATTTTACCAACGAGCATTGCTTTGTCACACCGAACAGCCCTCCTCGGTTGTACCCGTCTGCTCGGTTGTTTTCGCCCGGGACCGGGACATGGTTTTCAGAGGCAGCTGTATGTGTGGCGACCGGATCGGTTGAAGGATGACTTCTGGCGTCGCCTGCTGTGGATTCTGCTGGCTTTAAGTGTATGGGTGTTGTCGACTCGGCACGTTTGGAGGTCTTCTGAAATGGCAGTCCCAATGTTGAGAGGAAGCGCCGACGAGGTTTGTTTGTCTCGCCCGCCTGTACGACCACCGGGTCCGAGACTTGTTGACACGCATCCTGACAGATTCTTCAGATTCTTGCGCAACAGCCTGTTTATTACCCTGCGTTACCGCGACCAGAGGTTCAGGTTGAGCAGTTGTCTTGGAGGACGGCTTCATCATGGTTTATTATATGTGTTCAGATTGTTTTACAGACTTTCAATAGTGTGTGTGTGTGTGTGTGTGTGTGTGTGTGTGTTTCCAGTGTGACCTGGTGATGAACGTGAGCTCCGCAGACCGCTGTGCCTTCGTGAAGAGCACCCCGGACTGCAGCATGGTCGACGGCTTCATCAACTACCTCCGCCTGGTCTTCTGCCTGCTGCCGCCGCACCTGACGCCGCTCAGCGTCACTCTCTGTGTAAGCTCGGGTCAGTCCCTACAGGAACACGGGTCCGAAGTGTGGTTCTGAAGAAGTTGACTTGAGAAAAACGCAAATCAAATAGGGAAACGTATCAACCCTTCAGAATATACTGGCTTCTCTTCGTTGACCCTGGTCCTCCTTCACGCCCACATTGCAACAGCACAAAAACACCAGTCCTACGACATCAAAGGATGTTGAGTAAAGCTCCCTCTTCCATCCCCTCTCTCTGCAGATGATATGGCTGCTGTTCCTCTTCGTTGTCCTCGGCCTGACCGCGTCCAAGTTGTGAGTTCAACACCGTGTCATTTCCTTGTGCATGTGGGTCACATGTCTCTCATATCTCACATATCTCGCATATCTCACACACACTTCAGTCACTTTGCATGATACGACACGAGAACGTTTCCAAAGATGTTTGTTTATGTAAATGGAGTATAACAAGCTAAAGCTTCAGTGAACATCTTTTCAGTTAATTCTTTTCTGCTTTCCGCCCACAGTTTCTGTCCCAACCTGTCTGCGATCTCTACAGCTCTCCGGTTGAACCACAACGTGGCCGTATCCTCCCAGTGTGTGACCTTCCTTGTGTGCTAATGCTAACCTGTTCCTTCCTGTTCAGTCTTCATCGTTTGTTCACTGGTCCTTGACTGCTGTGTGTGTTGAGGGCGTAACGTTCCTGGCCTTAGGAAACGGGGCTCCAGATGTCTTCAGCGCCATGGCAGCGTTCTCACACCCCCACACAGCGGGGCTGGCGGTCGGAGCGCTGTTTGGTAGGCAGGCTCACACACAGCGCTTTGGACTCATTTAAAGATGCTGTCGTCAACAGTACTCACACACCTGCGATGGACAGGCGAGATGGATGCTGATTGGTCAGAAATGAGCCAGAAGTGGTCCTAAAGGTCCTAATGGTCTCATATGGAAGCACCACAACAGATGTTCTCACAGCACATTTCACTCACTACTACACTCTCACTGACAGCTAACACATTACACTCAGATAATAGATCTTAAATGTTGCCTACAGCACCTTTTAAATGCTTAGTTTGAATTCACAAATGACACACATTTCCATTGGAATTCAAAGTCCAGCCAACTAGCTAAGCTAGCTGATGTGTCCTCGGGACGCTGGTACCTCATCAGCTCGGTGTTGAAAACACGGTCCATGTACAGCCTTCCTCGATACCAAGTACCTGTCTTTGACCTCTGACCTATCGGAGCAATGTCAGGTGCTTGGGTTGCATTACAACATGATGTTGATGTCCTTGTCCGTCTCTCTGCCACAGGAGCGGGCATATTTGTCACCACCGTGGTTGCAGGCAGCGTGTCATTGGTCAAGCCGTTCACCGTAGCGTCCCGCCCCTTCCTGCGTGACGTCATCTTCTACATGGCGGCGGTCTTCTGGACCTTCGTCATCCTCTTCAGAGGAACCATTAGTTTAGGAGAAGCTTTTGGTAACCAGAACAGATATTCTCACAGCTGACAGACTGTTGAATGTGTTGAATCCTTAAGGGACTCCTACTAAAGCCCACTGCTCCCCTCAGGGTATCTGGGCCTCTATGTGGTCTATGTCTTCACCGTCATCATCAGCACATACATCTACAACCACCAGAAACATTCTTCCAACACGACCGTTCAGCACGTAACACAGACTGTACCAGGTGAGATGTGTGTCTATACACACACACGCACACGCACACACACACACACACACACACACACACACACACACACACGGTAACGTCCACAAGGATCTTTTTGCAGACACCTCATCGTCTGACTCGGACAGCGAGGTCCTCTCTTCATCCCAGAGCATTGAAGCACAATATGGTAAATAAACGGCACTGCTTCATACTTGTATGTACAACCAGTATGAGTTGGTGTGCCCTGAGGTTCCTGCTCTCCTGTGTGCGTTAGAGGATGAGTACCACCCCCTGCTGCCCTACTCCGAGTCAACCAGCCACATCCTGCTGACCTCCCTCAACCCAGTGGACCTGAGGAAGTGGAGGACGAGGTCCTGGAGATGGAGGCTCCTTAAAGCTCTCAAGGTGAGCGAGTACGACTGAAGCACGTTCAAGGAGTCTGAAGCACAAGTGTCCAGACTTTACCATCACATCTAAAATGTTACTGCAAATGCAATTGCGAAAAATAAAGTTTACAGTATTGGTCAATCCAGCTCTATTACTCTCCTTGAAGACTTAACAGTTAAAATTAAACATTTTCCAAACTTTCAAGAACCCGACATAAAGGACAGTCTCACAAATCAGACTTTAGCTCTGAAGTCTGATGGCAGACCAGCTCAAGTGTGGGTTTCACTTCCTGTCGGCATCATGCAGCTGGAGGCAGGGGTCTGTAAACGTGTATTAAATGTACAAAGTGTCTATAAAGGTTTCAAATCAAGACGTGTAGACTGGTCACTGTAGAAATACACTTCTTAGAGCTTCTGAAAGATTCATCCACTCATGCAAATGAGATTTCTTTGGTAGAACATCACAGGAAACGAGACTTTCAGAATGATTTCCTTAAGAGACAGTAGTTCCTTAATCCACTTCTGTACTCAGCAGGCAAACAAACCATGTGATCAAATTGCACGCGTTGCTAAACGGGTCCGTCTGCATGCTGCCTGGGCAGAGCACCAGAAGCTATCTGCTGAGCTGTGTTTGTGTCCTCCGTCCACTAGACGCCACCAGAGGTGCTGCTGCTCCTCTGCGTCCCCGTCGTGGACCCCGACAAGGAGGACAGGAACTGGAGACGGCCTCTGAACTGTCTCCACGTTATCACCGCACCGCTGGTGTGTGTGCTCTCCTTCCAGTCGGGAGCGTGTACGTCCCTCTTCCTCTTACTGTGTGAATGGTCCCCGACGAGGGGCATGTAGTGGGACCGATTCCGGCCAATCCATCCATCCCCTGCTCGAGCAGACAGGGGCTCGGGCAGGGGACAGATGACCGGGTTCGAACCCCCTCCAAACGTGTTTGTGTGTCTTTGGATGTCCGGACTGCATGACAGGATGGTTCCTTCTGTCCCTATCTCCATCCCAGACGGAGGGTACATGATCCAAGGGGAGTTTCCTCTGTGGCTGCTGACCTTCCTCCTTGGACTCTTCCTCGCTGCTATCATGTTCTGTACCACCAAGAATGACTCTCCTCCGTGCTATCATTCAGTGGGTATTCAATAATATCTTCTTGTATCATCTGAAATATTTTATATTTATTGTATATCCTGTATTTCTGCTCCAGTACTCATTCCTCGCTGACTTGGCAGTTAAACTCTCTCTGGTGTCACTGGAGAGGAATGTGTGTACAGGCAGCTGATTACACCACATCATTAACTACTACAACTATGTTACTTTAACAGGTTGTTAGCATTTCACTTGAAGAGTACAATGAATGTTTGATTTACAGCCTGGGACTCAATCATGCTTCTGTGTGTGGAGATAAGATAGACCTCAGGGACACAGGGCAGATACAAGGCAGCAGCAGAAACAAGGTCCACACTGGAGAAGGTTGCTGATGTGTGTGTTGTCTGCTCTAGCTGCTGGCCGTGCTGGGCTTCGTGGTGAGCGCCATGCTGATCAGTGCTGTGTGTGTTGTCTGGGTGCTCTAGCTGCTGGCGATGCTGGGCTTCGTGGTGAGCGCCATGCTGATCAGTGCTGTGGCCGCAGAGGTGGTCAGTCTGCTGCACATGCTGGGAGTGACCCTGAGGCTCAGCAACACGGTCCTGGGACTGACCCTGCTGGCCTGGGGCAACAGTATAGGAGGTGAGCATAGAGACACACACACACACACACACTCTCTCACACCCCCCTCTCAGACTGGTAGACTGGTAGAACCAGGTTCCTCTCACCCCCTCTCTCTCTCAATTCTCCGTCTGGTTTATTCATTTGCAGACTGCTTCGCAGACATCACCATCGCACGCCAGGGATACCCAAGAATGGCCATATCTGCCTGTTTCGGGGGCATCATCTTCAGTATCCTGACTTACAGTGTGTGTGTGTGTGTGTGTGCGTGCGTGCGTGCGTGCGTGCGTGCGTGCGTGCGTGCGTGCGTGTGTGTGTGTGTGTTATCTTGGACTCTGTGTGACTTGGTGAGACCTTGACCACCCCTCCACCAGATATGTTGTTTGGCGTGGGCCTGGGCTGTCTGGTGGAGATGCTCCACAGCCACACCCACATACAGGTACTGCTCTCTCCCAGGGTGATAGGAGTATGAACCACCGACTAATTTAAACATTCATTTGTATGCATGTGTATTTTTCAGTTTCTCTCTGTATATTATAACTTGTTTTTCGTATTTTCACACTACTTAATAACTAATGTATCACAAAGTTGCTGAATCCCATGCTGTCCTCAGCTGCAGTCAGAGGGTCTGCTGACGTGGATCCTGGCCGGTTCTCTGGGTTTGTCTCTGGTTCTGTCCTTTGTGATCGTTCCATTGTGTCAGTTCCACGTGAGTCGGCTCTACGGGACGTTCCTGCTGCTGTTCTACGGCGTGTTCCTCATCGTCGCGCTCCTCACAGAGTTTGGAGTGATCCACTCGCCTAAGATCTGAGAGACGGTTTGTTTTGGAAGGATGCACCTTCTCCACAGACGTGGAGGACACACTGAAGCAGAGGCTGTTCTCACTGGGGAATATCCTTCAAACATTTTAAACATAAGAATCAACATTTAAGACTTGCAAGGCATTTTCTAAATCCAAAGCCAGTTTGTTGTGGTGCTCAGATCTGACGAGGCAGGTAACACAACTCAAATACAATCAAACTGGTTTTTTGGGGTCTCAACGCTGACCCCCTGAAGGAGTTTATATTAGGTTTCTTATTTCTTTGAAGCGCATGCATTGCCTTGATGTACTGGAGACACTGTGGTGCAGAACTGGAGCCCAAGACAAGCACCTTGGGTGACAAAAGAGCCTTTTTGTAGATTTTATTTGGGTTTTTGTGGGTAGATTTGGTCTGTTTATACCTCAATTTAAACATTTTGGTTATTGAAGCACTTTTTGTATTTGTGGAGGCATTAAATCTTTTACTATCATGATGTTTTCATTTGTTATATAGAGAACAGCACAGAGGAGTTAGACGAATTCACTTGACAAATGGAACAGTTTATTAAAATTGTTCTGCTGTATTCAGTAGCTCAAATACATTCTAATACACATACAGAATAACAGGTTGATACAAAAGTAAAATAATCTCTTTAGTGTTAAGAGATCTTGGTTTGGAGATACACCAGCTTTATATCTAGTGTTGTACAAAGGCAGAAAGGAAACGTTAATTCATTGAAGGGGAATCAGACTTCTGCTATTTAGTAATGTGAGAGAGGACCGCTTCGTACGAGATGCAACATCAGCTCCGTTGCTCAAAACAGAAACCCCAGAGAAGTTGCACCATTGACCGATTTGAAGAACATAAATGGTAGCCGTCGATGGTCCAACTTCCCTGGCATTGTGGCGTGGAAGCAGTCTGCTGTACGGATGAAGCAGTACTCTCTTAGGTTAGGAAACAGGCTCGACGTTCCCCCTTTAAAGATACAGGTCCCGGGTAACACTGATCAGAGGAGTTATAATATCACTAAGGCATCAAGTGTAAGTTGTGTACATGAATCTAGGCTTGGAACAGTTTTACATACACTGTCCAAGTCCTTCGCGAAGGACCTGGTGTGAAGCAGCCCCATCGTCACAAAGATCCAGAGGCGAGGAACCACACATGGTATGTTAGTCTGTCCAGCTCTGACACAAGTGTGCAAGGTGTCAGGAAATGACCAATCAGTCATCCATCGTTGAAGGATCAGGGCTCGGTGGGGGCGGGGCTTTGGGAGGCGGGAGAACCAGACCATACCTGGGAGTGACGGGTCGTCGTGACCTATCACAGGCCAAGACAGGGTGTGTGTGCTATGTGCTGACACCCTGAGGTCCGGGGTCGGACGCGGGACTGTCCAACGCCCGCTCCAAGCTTTGGTTCTCCCTGGAATATTCTGCATACCATTCCTTGGAGAACAAGAGAGTTTAACAGAGCAGCTGTTGTTGTCATGACAACAAGCAACACACCAGGCAGGTACCCGACAGTGGACACTAGACAGACAGGGTAAACTGTGTTTAAATACTTTGTTTTATTTTATATTTGTTTGTGAGTAGTAGTACCAGAGTTATGTAGAGGGATAACACTGAACACATCCTACAATACATTACACAACACCACCAAGGTCATAACAGACCAATCAGGACTCACCTGTATCTCCTCCTCATACATTTTGATGCTCAGATCGCTCTTCGTCCTCGACCTTCGACCCTGGTATACGAGGGACGTGTGCTGGACCATAAAACATGAGAACACATGATGATGAGTCCCATCCCTGCAGTGCACTCCAACAAAGCAAGCGAGCGTGTGCATGTGTGTGTGTGCGTGCGTGTTGATTGGACCGCGTCAGCTGATAGGCGGAGCCTGTGTCTTACCCCACCGCGGTCCATGGCCTGCAGCACCCCCTGCAGGGAGCTGAGTGACGACAGCCCGGGACACATCTGTTTGTACAGATCCAACGTCGTCAGGGCTTCATCCCGACTCACCTCCACCTCGAACACGATGCCGTTCTCCTCTGCAACACACACAGGGTCATTGGTACACTGCTGAGAGGCCGCAGTGCTAAGCGCTGTGCACACAGACTCCTACCCTCAGGGTCCTCCAGGGGCTCCCTGTTCTTGCGGCTGTAGTTCATGCGGAACACGAAGGCGTCCAGGATGAAGGCCACGATGATGGTCATCACCACCTGGAGCGGGCAGAGTCCTTAATCAGCTCAAGTTCTTCAAATTAAAATACTTCTAATTTATTTTAATGACACAGGAGTATACAACAATAGGCTTTACCATGTGGTTATTTCATATACACTATTTATTTATTGAATGACCAGAAAACAAGCTACAGCCTGAGATATGAAATGAAACACCAAGTGAAAGCAGGATAAAAACAACATGACAACAACAACACGTGACACATTCTCACCATGGTAACGATGTAGAAGGTCATGAAGTACAGGCGGCTCCAGTGGGTTGTCATGGAAGTCACTCCTTCCTGTGTGTGTGTGTGTGTGTGTGTGTGTGTGTGGAGGAGAAGACAGGTCAAGTCATCCAAGTCTACACCAACATTATATGGTAAATAAGACCAAGGCTGGTGTGAGGAGACGTTACCATGGTGATGTACCAGTTGTTGACCACCGTGAGTTCAAACAGGGTCACTGGAGGCCAGGAGACAAGAACACTGAATGAAGACCAGATAGGACCTCCTACTAGGGAACAGCTCCATGCACGTGTTGGGATAAACTCTTGGGTTTTATTGCCATTGTAAAGTGTCTGAGCATTTAGAAAAGCACTATACAACTAAAACATATCATAGATCTCATTATTAAGACCCTTAATACAATCATAGAACAGCCATCTTGGGTGGTAAATCACACAACAGAAGCTAGCCAGATGCTACTAAGAGAAGGGAGAGGGAAGGAAGGAGATTACCGAAGCTGCTCAGAATGTTGTTGAAGTTATTGAGATAATAGTAGCCCTCCTCCAACACCGTCTTGTTGCCTATGGTTACGTTGCTCTGCCTGTAGGAGTCCGCGACTGTACTGGCGCTGGGCAGGCGGTCGGACAGAGATGATTATGGTTAGCACACCCAGCTCTCGCTGGTCATCACAGTTAGTTTGGAACAGTTTGTTTGGGTCCCCGGTTAGTTAGTCGTCGTGAAGAAGAAACGTCCGGATTGGACTGATCTCTAGTCACCAGTGAGGAGGAGGAGGAGGAGGAGGAGTGGAAACAACTTACTTGCAGCAGTTGGGGAAGATGACGTCGGCGAAGAACTCCATGCCCACGATGGCGAAGGAGTAGTAGAAGATGATGAGGGTCAGCCCGAGGCTGGCCATGCGGGGGAAGAGTTCGAACATGGTGTCCAGCACGTTGCGGTACCGCTGCTTGATCTTAAATAACCTGCCAACACAACCGTTTAGAGAGCAGGTACTTAGGGGTCGCTCAAGGGTGTCTTTATTGGTACGTTGGGGATCGAACCGAGGACCTTTCGGTTGGGAGTCGAACGTTCAAAGACTGTCGGGCAGAAACATAGGATTTTTCTGCACTACGTTGTGATTTTAGTAACGGTGAGACAATAGCACAGTAGATTACTAGGTTTGAGACCAGAGAAGCCATACTAACACGTTTAAAACAAACGTTAAAGTAGGCCCACCTGAGCAGCTGCAGTGGTCTCAGCACCACAATGAAGTAGAATGGTTCCATGTCGAAGGCCAGAGCAATCAAGCCCAGAAAGGCGAAGACGGTCACAGAGAAGTCAAACCTAGATGGAGAAACACCAGACTTTACTCAAACTCCACCAACATAAATCAGCTGAAATTCGTCTGCAGCGCTGTGAGCAAATGTTTTTGCGTTGTCAAGAAAATATCTGATCGATATTTGACCGTTGTGGACGTTGGATTTGTAATAGTTTTTGAAAATTAATGCACACCTTGACCAATCAGAAGCACGTATTCAACAACGCTATGGTGTAAGACCGTATTTTCTACAATCAGGTATTTTCACAATAAGAGCGGGGGCCATTAACTCACAGATTCCACCCGGAGCTGATATACGCCAATGGACCCAAGCCGGTTACTTTTAGCAAGACCTCCACACCATAAACTGAAAGCAGGAAGGACGGGGACAGACAGCACGTGAGAACAGGATGTCATGGGATCCAGGAACCAGGACTGGTCCCACATCACACCGCAGGTCCTGTGACTTAATAAGGACGACCACACACTCACTGGTCAGGAAGACGATGTAACTCCACGGAACAAATCTGGACCAGGAAAAGCCGCCTGCAGGAAGAGATTGGGAGTCAAGTGTATTTGTGTAGCCCACATGCAGCCTCAAGGGGCTTCCAGGCCCTTCACACCTCGTTCCCAGGCGCCTGGAGTCCATCATGAAGTGAGCTAGTCTGTCCACTAAAAGAGTCACACTAAAGCCTCAACTTCTAGGCAGTTGCAGTTAGTTTAAGGTGTTAACTTTGATAGAAATCACAACCATCTTCCATGACTTCAGGTTCTTACTGTTCAACATGTAGGTTTCCACAAGAATCCAGACACCGTTGACAGCCACGACCACATCTACAGACACAGAAAAGGTCAAAGGTGATCTAGGGGCCACCCAGGGGTTAGGGTTAGGGTTGCAGCTTGTGCACAAGAGACACTTGTGTACTTACACATGGTGTACTGGAAGGCCTTCGACTTCACCAACAGGTTAATGCCTTACAAATGAAAGCAGAAAAATACAGGAAGTGGGGAAAACTCAGAAGTGAGAACCAGGAAAGGCTTCGTTCTTCGTTCATTCAGTGCAATTCGGAAAGCAAAAAGAGAGAAGTCACCTTTGAAAATGAGGAAGGTTGTGTGGGGAAGATCGTCAAACCAGTGCTCTCCACTCCTTCGTGCCTACGAGAGAACTTCATGAATTCAAGTGTCTCACACTCACACAGAAGTACGTCGCGTGTGAGGAACATACCTTCCATTTAAGGCCAATGACCTCATAAAATCTATAGAAGTCTTGCAGACTGTAAGAGAAGAGGAGGTTCTCGTTAAATAGTTGTACTTCCACAATAAACCCGATGTGAAGGCCTTCGTGTTGGCGGGGGGGGCAGTGACCTGAGCATGGCCATCCCCGAGGTGTTGAGGGCTTTGTATGTTAAGTAGCGGTCTCTGGCCGACATGTGGGGCCTGTAGAAACGCATCAGCCCGTCAAACTGCTTCAGAGACACTCCCAGGGGCCGCTGGAGTCACAGCAGAACAACACAGTGAGTACACAGACTAGCAACCAGCGAGAGGAACACTCCTGTTGGAATACACCAGCAGCACGTTGACTAAATACCAGACCAGAGGCCTGATTCCCTTTCTGTCAGCGGTTCAGTGAAACACAGGAAGTGGTTGCAAGTTGGTTTTTTATGTAGAAAAGCAATTCTGCCTTGGCTGGAAACCCTGCAGTACATGGGTGGCATGTGTCCAACTGGTCCCAATGCTTTCTGTCCCTGACCAATACTATCACTACATTATACCATCATTACAAGAGACACCAGAGAGACGAAGGTACCTGTCGGCTGACGAGCAGCTGGAAGGCGTGGTCGATGGCAGAGCGCTTGTGAAGTAGCAGCGATTTGAACTTCATCTTCTCAACACCATTAAAGGTATCAAACACCACTGCCAGCAGCTGAGCAGGACAGACACAGACAATGATCATAGAATTATTACCCGGAGGTTAGAACAGGGTGGACCAGTTGCTGTTGCCTGGTATTGCATTGGGAAGTAAGTCTAATGACAGACAAGTGTATGTTTGTCTGGATGCCAAGGTTTGAAGAACAGTTCACATGTTATGTGGATTACATATGCAGGTCATGCTTTATTATATTTCATCATTTCGAAATCAGTCGACAACACATGCATTTCAAAGTAAAAGCGCACCAAGTTCATGACGAAGTAGAGCTCAATGGAGAGGTAAACAATGAAGAAGACGCAGGACCAGCGGTTCCTGGAGTAGGCCGGCATCATGACGTCAGGAAAGCTGCAGGTAAACACAAGTCACTGCCCTGCACACGGCGCTTAAAGGCCTCAGATGTGTGGCTGGCGTCGGACTACACACAGCTGGGTGTAAACATGAGGTCCACTTACTTTGCTGTGGTTAACAGCACAAACAGACTGACCATGCTGTTCTCCAACGTGCTAAAGTACTTCCAGGGTGGAGAGAGACGGAGAGAACAAACATGAGCACACAGACATGTTGTAGACAAAACAAGGAGGCGGACCTCGTCCCCTTGCATGACCCAAGTGAACAACGAGTCGAGTCCCAACCTACCGGGTCAGAGCTGTTTGGAGAGAAGAGGCAGAAGCCTGAGAAGAGACAGAAAGACTCTCGTCAGAGACCCTAACTAGGTTGGCATGGTCATAAAATATTCATGCTTCACTTTATTCAGTCCATGTATAAACGATGCAATATAGTACAAGAACACGTCAGGTTCCTCACCCAGTATTGCAAATATAACCATGAAGAAAAGCAGCAGGAGGAGGATGTCTATGAAGGGCGGGAGCGACTGGAAGATCTGCCGCAGGTTTCTGGTTCAAGTTCAGAAAACAGTCAAGTTACCGGAGGGTCCGACACACGCACCACAGCACCGTGTGTCCAAGTGTGTGTACCTGCGCACAGCACCGCAGTATCTGCAGTCCACCAGGAATATGGGTCTCAGGGCTCTGGTCACCCGCAGGTGAGACGTCTGTCGGATCAGAACCACGATGGCCTCCACGAACTGGAGCAGCAACACACACGTCTGGGATGAGAGGAGGAGGATTCACTGGGTACCTCGCAGCTTGTTCTGTATATGCATGACCTACAACAACTTCAGAAAACACCTTTGTGTTTGTTGATCAAGCTTGTCTCACATCAGCTGTCTCCCTCCTACCTTCACCGTGACCAGCCTACCTTCACCGTGACCAGCCTACCTTCACCGTGACCAGCCTACCTTCACCGTGACCAGCCTACCTTCACCGTGGTCAGTCTACCGTGACCAGCCTACCTTCACCGTGACCAGCCTACCGTGATCAGCCTACCTTCACCGTGATCAGCCTACCGTGATCAGCCTACCATGACCAGCCTACCTTCACCGTGACCAGCCTACCTTCACCATGGTCCTCTTGTGTCGTATGAAGGTGTCGAAGCCCAACCAGCGTAGCTTCATGCACAGCTCAAAGGCCACCATGACCAGCGCCAGCAGCTCCAGTGTGGCGTGCACCTGACACACACACACACACACACACACACACACCCTTATTGTAGCTACTAGAAACACATTGTTACTATGTAGTGCAGTGCCTGCAGGAACGATGCCTCCTTCCTTGAGAACCGCTCATCCAAGCGGCTTCACACGGCGTCTCCTTGGGTCCGACACATACAGAGACTCCTATTAACCCTAACCCTGTTACATATGTATGTACATTTCTACTGTCCTGTTCCCCTCTGGGATGAATCAAGGAACACTTGATGGTACCTTCTCAACAACGTCCTTGTGCGTGAACTCACATAGACATCCAGGCGTAGGGAGGGCACAGCGGGGGCCTCACACAGGGACAGCACCATGAGCAGCAGGCCGGTCACCAGCTCCATCATGTAGAACAGGTGGTTGTGGGCGAACAGGTACGCTGCCAGGGCCTTGGGGTTCCGCGGGTGGGTGAAAAACTTGTCATTGTTCTCGCCTTCCTGTATGGAGCGCAGCGAGGTACACATGCAAACATCTGTATTTGTGTTTGCATGGTTGTTAAGTTGTAGCTGCACCCAAGCAACGTAAAGAGGTACAAAGTACAGCCTCTCAGGAGGAGGAGGTATATATAAATATTCAACCTTATTAGTATTTAAGCCCATCTCTGGGAGCAGTGGGCAGCTCCAGCGCCCTGGACCAAGCCAGGTCTAGTGCCTTGTTCAAGGGCACAGGCAGGAGTGCTGACCTAACATGCATGTCTTTTGGTATGGGAGGAAACGACCAACATACAAACTCACAGACCGGTCCCGGCTGGGTTTGAACCCATGACCTTCTTGCTGTGAGGCAACAGCGCTAACCGCTGTGCCCCCCATAGTACCTGCAGGTAGATGGCTGCTTCTTGGTAATTCATCTCCCAGCTGTGGCGGAATGATGCATTTTGGGATCTGCAGTTTTGTGGTCCCGGGGTTGCAATCACAGCATTGTTCACAACATCATAATTGCCTCCTCCATCTGGAACATCAGAGAAAAGCAACAAAAGAGTCTACATCAGAGCAGAAAGTCACATCACTGTAGCGCAAATCAGTTCATACAAAACAACTCCACAGCACACTAAACCCCGAGCATGTGGACCGTGGACACACGGCGTAGGGAGGTGTGTTCTCCTACCGACGCGGTCTAGTTCTAGCTGTGTAGTGAAAGAAGACACCACCAGTGGACTGTCGCCAAGCCGCCCTTCGTCATGGGAACCAGATGTTTCCTTTCGGCCGGACCGGTCCTCCATAGTTCACCATGGATTAGTGAGACTGACTCAAGGGAATCCTTTTACACTCCAGACACGTGACTCAAAGATCCTGATCCACTGTCCACCGGGGGATCAGGCCCGTTGGTCCTGGTCCACACGCACATTCAAGGACTGTGTACTGACGCTGAGCTGGGCACTCAGTCGGTCTCCACGGAGAAGCAGTCAACAATGCTTCTTCAATGAAATATAAGAAGACAACACAATGAAGCTGGTCTGTTTGCGAAGCCTTCACTGGAGCTGTGCTGATACCAGTGACAGTGAAGGGTGAGCAGAACACTTACATCTGCAGTAAAACCCGAGCTTTGACCCCCAGCCCTGCTTGTAAGTGAGTCAATATGAACATGAAACACGTTGTTCATGGACCACAGAACAGTCTCTTCTCCGCTCAGACGTCACAGGCTCTGCTGACCAGTCCCCTCCCCGTCAGCCTGACCCGGAACCAGGGAGTGATGGGTCTGTGTACCAGCTGGACAGTTGGTCTGGTTGTACACACTGCCACGGGTGACACCAGTCACACGACTAAAACCAGTGGACAGAACAGTACAACTCTCTCTCCACCCAATTCAACATATTCTAATGACAGCCAACTGTCCACTAATTACCGTTTCCTGAATATTTCAGCAGTAAGTGACAGGATGCTACTCTCACACGCTTGGGAGCAGGTCACACACCTGCTCCAACTGTCCCCATGGTGCACTCATCTCATGGTTAAAACAAGAGACAGGCAGGGAGAAGTGGTCTGTTCCCAGTTTGAAGCAGCAGCAGGTATCTGTAGAGACCAGAGCAGCAGGTATCTGTAGAGACCAGAGCCCAGCAGGTATCTGTAGAGACCAGAGCCCAGCAGCAGGTATCTGTAGAGACCAGAGCAGCAGGTATCTGTAGAGACCAGAGCAGCAGGTATCTGTAGAGACCAGAGCCCAGCAGGTATCTGTAGAGACCAGAGCCCCGCAGCAGAGGACTGTCAGGGTTTCAGCTCATGTCTACAGTAGCACACGTTGCTCAGCTCTCCCTGCTCGTTTGTTTCCGAACAATACCCTGTGTGGAGCTCCCAGTCGATAACATCATGAGGCCAGTGGTCCGCCCCTGGTCCGCCCCTGGTCCGCCCCTGGTCCTGTGCTGGGCTCACAGACACCAGCAGCCCTCCTGTATCAACTCTTCCTTTAAAAGCTGCTTTTTTCTCTCTTTTTCTTACTCCGTCACGACAACAGACATTCAGGTGTTCTACACAGCTTGTCTGAGCGCTGGATCCGGTCTACAAAACTCACTCCTTGTTGCTCATCCTCTTCCTCAAGCAGATCTTCCTCCCTCTCCACTCTCAGACGCTGGAAAAGCCCTTTCCTCTTCCCCTTGGCTTCCTGAGCCAAAAATGACAGCTGGTAGGGAGATCACACAAACACACATACGCACGGCGTGTCACACATCACCAGAGGCTGGGTGTTGGTCTGACATGCACACGCACACACACAACACAAACATGCTGTCTATGACTATGAGGTGGGGGGTCTGCTGAGACCGCAGTTTTCTCCATTGGTCAGTTTGTAGTGAATATGAGAGGGGAACACAAAAGGCAGCAGGATTACTACACAGAATGGACGCATGCGTGCTGCACACGTAAATACAGCTTGGTAGCCGTTTTAGACAACGTGTGGCCTCAGCTTTTAAGGGCAAACTCAACAACACAAGTTCAAAAGGTGCCTCGTCATTTCCCCTTGCAGAGGTACTACGATCACAACGACCCTCCCTGCACGGAGCTGTCGTTAACACGGACGGTGGTCGTTTATCATCAACCAAGACTGTCTGGACAGCTTCGGGTCAACTTTTTATGTAAACAAAGACATGCACTGTCCCGTACGACGGGTCGTTCTGGGACGTGTGTGAACGCAGCAGTATTTATCTCCAAAGTTGAAAGCATGTGAAGTAAAAAAAAAAAACAACAACAACTAAAAACTAATACTCATAAAGGTACACATACTCTCATCCGCCCTTTCCGTCTCTTCGCTCAGGAGTCCGCTGTTGGCGTCGTCCAGCGTCAGGATGAGTGGCACGTCGTCATCCGTCTCCATGACTGGATATCTGGACAGATTAACTCGATTTCTCCCCAATGTCTGCAGTGTAACCTCTCACAGCACTAATCCAAACGATGAACGCTAGAATGCAACTAAAATCCCATCCCGACCCGGTGAGATATGACCGATATATCCGTCATTGACCCGGTCGGACGTCCCTCACGCCAGGCGGCGGTGCAGCCGTCTGCATGGAGTGTGCGGGGAACCGTTAACACCAAGGCTGTCGTGACGGTGTCCGAGTGACACCGGGGCCCGCATGGGCTCGAAAACACCCCGCAACGACGTCAATAACAAACATAGACATGCAGACTTATTGTGTGGTACAAACAAACAGCGTTTACGACAGACGACAGGGAAGTGTTTCACGACACGCCGCGTCGACAGACGGTGGGCGTAGATTTCAAAGTAAAAGTCGGTATGGTATCCTAGCGACAGAGGTCAAGAAACAGCAACACAAGATGTTTTTACGAAGCTAATTAACGTTAACTGACTTTGTAAGAGCATTTTTGGCCCAGAATATTTGTCAAGATCTATTGGTTTTAAAAGGTAGGTAACATCAAAGTTCACTGAGCCTATTTTATGTTCTAATACACATAGGCTATCACTATTTGTTATTAGTTTTAGTTGTATTTAATAACAGTGTATTTAAACTGCCCATGAACATCAACACTGCAAATATAATGCTATATATTATAGAATATATATAATAAAAATAATTCTTTGTATTTTGTATGACTTACTGCTTATCATTGTACTGTAGGAGCATCATGTCTTCAGAGGTGAAGACAGGGCCCAGTCCAACACTCAGGCCCATCAGCGAAGAGGCCAAGAAGATCCTAGAGCCTTCCCAAAACAAGTTGTCTTCACTGGAGGCCCAGCGGGTCGCAGGTGTGATGGAAGACTGCGTCCATCAGGTTGAGATCGTGGCTATGCTGCCTGCTGTGCTGCGCAGCCTCGACCGTGTGTCTCACCGTCTGAACGACGAGCTGAGCCTGGCTTTGAGAGCACACAGGCTCTTTGTGGAGAGACTAGACGGGTTGGAGGACGCTCCTCGGGCCCCGGGTGGGCTACAAGGAGAAGAGAGTGAGGAGGCAGCAGAGAGGGCGAAGCTTGAGAAGGACCTCCAGGCGTCCCTGAGGAACGTGCTGAGGCAGCTCCGGGCCCATCCAGCTGCCCTCAGGCTCTTGAGGGCTGAGGCTGAGGCAGCGGGCGAGGGGGTGAGTGAGGACATGCAGGGTCTGATTGAGGGGCTCCAGGGTCTCCGCGGGGTTCTGGTGGACCGGCTGCTGACAGACCCAGCGAAGGAGAGGCAGCGAGCGCGATACATCCAGGAGCTCTCTCAGCGGCACGCAGGCAACCTGGAGCTGCTGGCTTCCCTGGAGGAGAAGGTGGCTGTAGCCACCGAGGAGAGAGACTCCAAGGTACAAGTCAAACAGCCGTTACATCACGGCTGGTTAACACGAGTGTAGACATAGATTTTTTGTTCCATGTTGCTTTTTATCTCAGTATAGTTTTTCTTCTATTCTTAATTGTACTTCTCTCTCAACCCCAACAACCAGCTGTTTATGTGTAGATTTTATTCTCTAATTGGCTGCTTTAACACCAGAATTTCCCTCATGGGATCATTCTTACATCATCTAGTGGCTTGGTGGGTGAAAAGGTTCTGATGTCCTTCAGCCAAACCCCCGTCTCTTATCTACTGGAAAGTCAGGTTGGATAACCATCTGTGGTCTACAGTCCAGTCATGGTTGATCTCGCCTTCGTCGCTTTAGATTTCAAAGAAAGACGCCGTGATCGGCAGGTTGCAGAGCTCCCTGCAGCAGAGGGAGAAGAGCTCCAGAGACTTTGTACTGCGGACACAGCAGGACGCAGAGAAGCAAAGCCTGTCAGACACCAAGACCTGGGAGGGAAAAGAAGCACGCATGCAGCAAGAAATCCATCAGCTCACCGTCCAGCTTAACACACTGGTCTTCCAGAACCGCGAGACGGAGACGGCACTGAGAAAGGTATTAGTAGTCAAGGTATTAGTAGTCAAGGTGTTAGAAGTAAAGGTATTAGTAGTCAAGGTATTAGTAGTAAAGGTATTAGTAGTAAAGGTATTAGTAGTCAAGGTATTAGTAGTCAAGGTATTAGTAGTCAAGGTATTAGTAGTCAAGGTGTTAGTAGTCAAGGTATTAGTAGTAAAGGTATTAGTAGTCAAGGTATTAGTAGTCAAGGTATTAGTAGTCAAGGTATTAGTAGTCAAGGTGTTAGTAGTCAAGGTATTAGTAGTTGGCACATTTGGAGTATCCCTCACATGGTGTAAAGTATATACAATATAAATGAAGGTACAGGGGGAACATCTGCCTGCAGTGTTCATAACATCTTTTCTTCTTCTCTGGTAGAAAAGATACAAAGTGGAAACCGAGATCGAAAACTGGCTGCAGAAGTACGACGCTGACATGGGGGAGAAGCAGGTAATGATATTCACCTCCTGGAGGTTCAATAATGTTGAATAATGCTGATGTTGATCAGGTTCAAATCATGTGTGGAAGCACATGCACCCAATACTTAAGAGCCTACAGATGGGGTCACGGGTCAGTTTGGGAACCAATAGGCCGTATTTCCACCACCACCTCCTCCCCTGCAGGCGGAGCTGGAGGAGGTGGGGGCAGCCTATGAGGAGGAGAAACAGGAGCTGAGGGACTTGGAGGAGGCGTACGGCGTCCTGGCGGTGGAGTACGACCAGATCATGGAGGAGCGGCGGCTGGAGGAGGAGGTGCGGAGGGAGGAACTACGGGAGCTGGGACTGAAGACGGGCGGGGCGCTGGTCATCCAGGCCTGGTGGAGGGGACACTGCGTCCGGAAGGCCATGAAGGCCAAGAGCAAGAGCAAGAAGCCCAAGAGAGGGAAAGGCAAGAAGGTGAAATAAACACTTGGTTTGTTTCTCCATGGAGACCAACAGCAGCCTCATGTTACTTCACGGTCTAAATGAAAACACTAATTCAGATTCATACTCTTCATACTTGAAACTATGACATTTGTGTGTTTTACAATACAATATGTGCATTTGTTTTCCAGAAAATAAACTTATGGGCATTTAACATAGGCTGCTGCTTGTCTCCAAAGAGTTGAATGTTCAAATGTTATTTTTAAACTGTGTAGCTGTGTTCCCTACCCTCACTGAAAAGGTAATTAAAGAACTTGTATATACCTCGTACCTCAGTTATCCAGCCTTCTATTAAAAAAAAAAAAAAAAAACTAAATTTTAATCACATTTGTGAAAAGAAATGGAACAAACAAAGGCAAAGGTAGCATTTAGTATTTATTAATGACAGTATGCGCAGGCGAACAACGTTTAGTGAATACGATACATACATTCCAGTCGTCATGCTCCATGTTGGCCACGGGGAGGCAGTATAGACGAGCTGAATGAGTATTTCTCGTTCATGTCTATTGAACAAGAACGGCATAAACTAAATTGTGCAATTTGCTTCTGTCTGGTGTCATTGTTCACTCGCATATAAAAAAATTAAATTCATTCATTCATCCATTCATGTTTCCGTTTAGTCCAGCAGATTGTCTGAGGGGTTTATTTCATTCACTATGTTCGTCTGCTTCTGAATGAAGACTTGGATCTAAAGAGACGATGTGAGAGATGGGACAGTTAGAGAACCCTTGGAAACCCCATCCCAACACAAGCCTGTGTGGCTCCTCCACTTACCCTGTCCAGCTGGGTCTGCGTGTCATCGATCTGCACGCCGTGCTCCTCTCCCACCTCTCCACCGGTCATGTGGAACAAGTTGAGAGTCACCGTCTTGATTTGACCCAGTAGGAGCGTCTCTTTTGCGGCTGTGTTTTGGATGTGGGTCCACTTACTCTCCTGTAGAGACCGAGGGAGACCTACGAGTTCAATTACTTCTACAGATGTTTCCTCACGGAGGTCAATTCAAGCACATTTTATTTGTAAAGCTTTGTATCCCAGCCCCAAAGGGCTTCACATTATAACCGCTATCCCCTTACCAAGTAAACATGTAAATATATACATGTAACCCTAACCCTTTATCCAGGTGACGTAATGGTACATTTTAGATTGTTAGAAAGTAGTAGATTAGCACATACAAACAATACAGGCATGACATAAACATATCCATGACACGCCAATACAACATATACAGGCGAGGAATGGGACGAAGTGGCTTCACCCATCCGAGAGCGTCTGCCCGGATGTGGTCCAGCTGGGTCTGTAGCTGCGACAACAGGTTGTTGTTATGCATCAGCAGGCAGTTCTGTCGGTCCAGGTCCCTCTGCAGGGTCCCTCTGTGGCTGTCCAAGTGCTCTTGGGCCTGGCTCTCCCTCTGACACAGCTGGGTCTTGGTGACGAGGAGGGTCTCGAAGCGCCCCACCAAGTCCCGTACCTCCTCGAACTGTGCACACGTAGACAAACATGTGGGTATAACACGACATGCCACAGCGGAACACCGAACACGTTTGTCGAGTTGCTTTTTACTAATTATTTCATAACAATGAATCAAAGTACATCAGTACACTGTTGTTATTTTCAAGTGAAATTTAATGGATTAATGAAAGAAAAATAAACGCAGGCTTCAGTCACAAATGTGTTTTTTTTATCTTGACGATAAATGTCACGGAGCTTTGTGTGTGTACTTGTGAACCTTGGCCGTTTGGAGGACCTGTTCCAGAAAGTGCCAATAGAGGGCGTTTCTCTGCACCAAGAGCTGTAGCTTCTGTCTTCTCCTGTCCAGCGCACGACAGTCCGTGTTCAGTCTCTCGACCTCCGTCTCCTTCTGAAGCACCATCTGCCTTTCCTTCTCCGCCTTCTTTGCACCTCTGCTGCACTTGGCATCATTCTCCTACACACACACGCACACTTTTATACATATACAGGTATTGTATATAGATTTTTTGTTAGAGAGAGAGAGGTAGGTAGGAAGGAAGGAAGGAACTGGTCAACTTAATGATTAATCTTGATGCGTACCTTGAGAAACTTGTCAAAGGTTATAAGTGACTCCTTGAGGTTTTTCTCCTTAACGAGTACTTCGTCTCGGCGCTGTTGCAGACTTTTCCTTTTGTGCTGAAACACCTGCATGGACGCACAGTGCGCCAACAAACAACCACATGACACACTGTAGGTGTCAAGTAGTTAAGATGAAGTGCAAATAAATCTGTAGGACGTATGCTATAGCCTACCTGAATTTGAGCATTTAGCTGGTGGCCCGCTTCTGTATTTTCTTTGCGTTTCTGCAGCATTTGCGTGGCCCCTGTCGCCGCATATCGCTCTCTGGGTACTTTTCTAGGCGCCGCACACAAACAAAAATATAAACTACTAACAATACAACGGCCTACGCAAATAAGTCATTCCGATTAAAAGACTCACAATCCAAACTGTTCCCCGCGGATAGTTCGGAAATAATCCTCCAGATCCATGCCAGTTGCGTCTTCATATGATGACACAAAACTTGTATCTTCTCAATTGTTAAGCTTTGGTGTAAACCCCAATCTTTTCTTCTCCGAGTGGCCAGCCTTGGTTACTGTGGTAACATGCATACATGTCCGCAGAAGCCCCAAGCGGCCAAACGTTTTATTTCTCCAAGTAAATGTTGTAAAATATGCACAAGATGCATACAACAGGACGTGTAGACTGGAAGGTTCACTTTCAGGAAAAAAAGGCAAACCAAAAAAAATCAATGAAAAAAATATTCTAAGAGCCAAACATTATTAGCCAGCCTACCGCCAAATACAAATCTGTAACTTTAAACTAAAGTGGTCTGAAATGTGGATATGAATTATTAATGAACAGTATTATCAAAACGAATCGCGGGAATGAATAATATGAAACGCAAATAAGGAGGACGTCCCCACGTGAGGGAGAACCATGTTGCAGGAGACAGGAGGAGGGGCACCAACTAGGGAGAGGAAACGGACAAATATATTTAGAGACCAGCATCTTGTTTGCATGTTGTATGTTGGGTGGAGGCAGTGTGTATAACTCTGCTGATGGAGGATGGGGGGTTAAAGTTAGGATAGAGGGAGGAGTTTAGGGTTAGGGTAGAGGTCAAGG
>OMNS01079979.1:0-23744 GCA_900303225.1 Laemonema laureysi
GCAATGGAATTCAGAGCAGGGGAGGAAGGTTTGTAGAGCTGGATCACCACAGTGTTGCTGTTGGCACAGCACCCTGTATTGTTCTGGTGGGTTACTTCAGTTTAAGACTTTAAATCTGTTCATGGTCGTTTGAAGACGAGGGGAGGGGGTGAGATGAGCGTCTCATAGCAGCACCACTCTTTCAGCAGCCAAAGGGTTAGCTAGCATTGGCTCCACTGTAATGCCTGCGTCGAAGTGGATGAAGTTGCTCGCTCGAGTTACAGGCTACTTTTTCAAGCACGATCCACAGGATGGGTGAGTCATGTGTTCAAGGACTTGGCGATTCGCTGTTGTGGGAACATTTCCATTTTCTGATTTCCATGAGACCACAGAACAAACTAAAATGGCCGCCATGATTCAACATTTGGTTAGCAGGCCTGTGTGATTGTCCAGAATGAATCATTTGCAGTCTAAACCTGTAGGAAAGAATGAGACATCGAAGTTGCACTCGGATTAAAAAGTCTCTCGGACTTAGTCTTTCCAAGATGGGTTTTTGTGTGTAGAGAAGCAACTTTTTAACTTCTAAATTTCTGAACTAAACATGCACATTCAAACTATGTATCGTGATTTATTTGACCCATATTAAACAAGACAGCTCCTACATCCCTCTTCTGTAATGAACACAGTAAAGAGCACACAAGGTGTTGCTCACAATGAGCCAACTACAACTACCAGTGGTGGTGTGTGCCACTGCCACATCATGGCACATACACCGATCTTCCAGCTTACTTCTCTGAATCTGCAGCCAGTTTCTCAGTATCGAGAGCAGAGCAACAACTGGAGACGGCCCTCGTTTCACTAGCTCATTTCAGACAGCAGGGGACAGAGTGGCTGTGTCCACAGTGGCAAGAGAAGCGATAACACGAGTGAGAGGCGGCGAGGGACAGAGTGGCTGTAAGAGTAATGGGTGCGACTTGGTGAGTCAGGCCCAGCCCATTGGAAGTGGTGATGGTTCAGGGCCCTGGAAGCATGGAAGACATAACCGCAGTTAACCCTTACTCTAGGTCTAATAACATTGCTGTTAGTGTGGATTGTTATCATTAAAAAAAGTGAATTATTTAAATATAAGAAGCAGTATAACCTTCCTTTTCACTATTAGAATCACGGTAATATAGAGATTTAAGCAAGATTTGTTTTAGTTTGTTTTTTTGCAATTGCCTTCTGTGAGAACAATGGTATGCCTGCATTATTTACACAGCGTTGGCTTATCATAGAAATGAGGCGTGGCAGGGTTGAATGGCCCGGGCCACGCCTGCCCGGCAGGTGTGTAGGAACGTGACAATGCGGTGGTAGGTAACAAAACATGTATTCGTTCATTGTTTTTTTTAATCAGTGACAACTTAAATACAACTGAGCACAGGCAGTCATGTGCTGAGGTCAAGGATATGTCAGACAATGAGGAGATCACAAGCCTGTGAATGAGTCCACCCTTCAAATCCTCCAAAAAAACACACAAAGGAAGGAAATATCCAGGAAAGACAAAGTGCGCATTTCACCACTGAGCGCCACTTTCGTTTGCATTCATACTATTCAGCAGCTCGTACACCGGGGGTAACGCCCTTCTAACAGAAGCTGCTCAGAAATATCCTCCACTTCGTCCTTGTTTTGTGTTTAAGTCTGAGCACAAAACGACTGGCAGGCTTTGGCTTTATATTACAGTGCAATGCAGGCGCGGTTGAAGCACTTTATTTGATCTGCATGTAGGCCTGTCGGGTCTTGATAATGAGACAATGGCAACACAAAGACAACCGTATCCTTCCATGAGTCATTCAAACATGGAGCTTGTGGGAAGATTGGCTGAATATGCCAACTACTGCCATAGAATGTTTTGGGCTACAAAATCAAGACTTGTTTTGTTCACTTCAGCAAAGTGGACACCATAGATCTTAGAGAATAAAAGTATATGCACTCTGAATGGAAAAAAAATTGCAGGTTCCATGTGATATATATTTTTAAACAAATCTAGATTTGTAACGGCACCATTACAAAGTTCCAATGACTCCCACTGGGACGAGAAGAAAAACAATGGACAGAAAGTTTCTAAACAAAATGTTTCGCAGATAAGCTTACTTTAAACAAGGCTCCTGCAGTGCTTGAGAACAGGGCTTGGGTGTTTTTATCTGTTGTTGAACTAGTGAAGAAACCCAAACTGGGCCCAGTCCCTCCCACCGCTCCCAAATACTGCCAAGAATAGGGCCGACCTTGAGGATCTCAAATGTAGTGTTTGTACACCTTATACAGGCAGAAAGTGGTATTGCAGAAACTGCTTTTTTCAGTTGCATATTGGTGAAGCAGTCTGTCCTAGTGGTTATTTGTAGATTGGGAGATCAAACTCAACCGTGTCCACATTTGCCAAAGGCTGTATCGAGAAACATCCCACAGCAAAAACTCATCTCCTGTGATCACAACGGATTACTCGGACACAGGGATCAAAATAACCCTTTAATAAGTCACATTTGAAAACAAAACAAATTAAATCCCAGCAATGAAATTGGGGTAAAATGCTTTATTTCTCAACTCAAAGCCACTTAGCAAAGGGGGGCGGGGCATCGCAAATCGACCTTAATTGTCGTTACTTAAAGCTGCCGCTCCGATTTCATTTTTCCTTGCTCGTTTAATAAGTACAAAGTGACTGAAGTCTGTATTTTCTTTTAGGTGTTTGGATGGCACAAGCACCAAGTGCTCCTGGTAACTGAAGCCTGGCCTCCAGCCTGCTCACTTGAAGATCCTGCCTTGGTTGAAGGGTTTGTCCACATGCTTGAACTCTCCCTCCCAGGCCCAGTATTCCTTCACCATGGTCCTGCACTCCTCGCTGTCTGGGTCCAGCTTGCGCCAGCTGTACGACTCGTAGTCAATCTGCCAGTCATCAGAAAGCTGCGGAGGGAGGCGGTACTTTACGCATGTCTTAAAAAAGGTGCAGTGTTTAGGATTTAGTGGCATTTAGCGGTGAGGTTGCAACCAAACACCCAAATATGATATTAGCATTTCAAATTATAACACGATACATTTTCCTGACCATGTTTGGCCTCTTGATACATTTCTAGGCATGTTTGAAAATTACATGCAACTAGTAATCCAAATTAGTCTTTACTATTCAACGAGTAACAACAAAAAGCTGAAACACCCTGTCCAACTCCACAGCTGAACACTGGCTTCATAACAGATACTTACAGGGAAAACCAGCTCCTGGCCTCTGAAGATCCAGACACCGGAGATGCTGCTGTCGTTGTTAGCGCCAAACAGGGCAACACTAGCAAAGGCGTTCTTCCGGAGCCTGTCGAGACGCTGGAACATCCCTGGAGGGACGAGAAACACTGGTTTAAGCATGTGCTGACCAAGAGAGTGCCTCCATGTCCACGCAGTGGTGGAGCCCAGCAACAACTAATCATTATTGATTTTGGGTTGTATCGCATGGTCATGACAAACATCAGCTTATTGTGAAAATTACTACATATGGATTTAAGAATACAATATATATTTTAGCCTCACTTTAAAACACTTGACCTGTAGCCGACTCAGAAGACTAGATTTGCATGATTATTTGATGATGTGTGGCAAGGGAAAAAAATATGTCTTCACATTTTACATACTGAGTAACATGAAGGTTGATGACAGGCACACTAAAGCCAACCATAACGTTTGAAGAGAACCAAAGGGAATTTAAAAGACGTTGGATATTGGAGCCACTCAACGGTCTAGATGGGTCTGGCATCGCTTCTGCCTTTCAGTTCTTAGTCGGCGCCACCGGGATTTCAATACACCAGTTATTTAGACTTAATTAAGACGTAATGTCCAACCTTTACTCTTTGACTGGATCGAGAGGCAGGTAATCAAAACAGTTCTTGAATCATTATCGTTGGGTTGATTTACACCCTTGTGTTACATACAATCAATTGCATAGATGCACCAGATAGGGTTTTTAAGGGTGTGGCATTGTATAGTCATGATAGAGACTTATCCTTAACAGCTTTAAGAGATGTGCCCATAGCATGAAACAGCCCGTTTTCTCATTAGATTGAGAAGGCTGGGATGAATATGGCTCAATCATTCTTCCCCTGCCAGATATAAGACTAGGTGCCATGACTGGACACCGCCTTGCCCAAAGACAGGGGGACTCATACAGAGTTATTACATTTGGAGCCCTCATTGGGTCTAACATGAAACAAGTCTCCTTGTGAAGCATTAGTTATCTTGTATTGCATATTAATAATGGAAAGGGTAAATATGTTTACAATTCCTGCATTGTAAGCCTCTGAAACCCTTTTCCTTTGGTTTAATAATTCGAAAATGTCCTCATTAGAATCCTCAATATCGAACACAAATTATTAAAATAATTTAAAAGCCAGATTCTTTGTCTCCAGCCTACGCACACCTGTCCCCTCATCCGCCTGCAAGTATTGTCCTCACGTCCAGAGGACCGTGCACAGTGGATGGCTCACCATGCATCAGTGGACTGGCTCACCATGCATCAGTGGGCTGCCGTCTCACCTGAGATGAGGTTGCAGCTCATGAAGACCTGGGTGAGCTCCTTGGGGTACTTGTACTCGCAGTACCAGATGGAGTAGCCCTCGCGGTCAAAGTTGTCCCAGAAGTAGGGGACGGCTACGGTCAGGGTGTCTTCGTTGGAGTACTTCCTCTTGAACTCGTCCATGACAAACGAACTGTCAGAAGACCAGCGATGACCGTTAGTCATGTCAGTTACCGCTTAAAAATATTTAGACTATTTGCAGCCCCGTCAACAGAACATTTCAAAAGGGAGTGTCATGCATGTTTCTAGGAGTTGTGGCCTCTGCCTCCAACTACCAAGTGAGAACATGTTTAAATGGCAATTCCATTTTTTAAATTTCCCTTTCAGGTTTACACATGTCAAACGAGGGCACATTTAGTTTTTGATCAACAGAATCACGTGACAAACATAACATTTGGACTGATTACCATGATTAGGTTGGGTTATACTTCATTTATTAATTTGAATGTCACCTCTGCATATGAAACAGTCATGTGACCAGTCCTCGTAATGTTAAGTACAAATATTGCACAATGCTGCTTTAAATGTATGCATGTAGAGCGGTACGTGGAGTGAACACTCCCACAAAAGAGCCGTTTGGGAAGGCATACAGTCTGCATTCCTGCCATTGCACAATATTTGTATTAAATGGTTAACTAAAAACATAATACAATGTTCCTGATGTCATTAGTGCAGAGAAATATAGCCAAGAATAACTGGAACCCAGTTATGTCGCTGTATCCTACCAAGCAAGAGTTCTTATCTAAACAGCTGAACATGTGCCCATAGCATGAAACAGCCCGTTTTCTCATTAGATTGAGAAGGCTGGGATGAATATGGCTCAATCATTCTTCCCCTGCCAGATATAAGACTAGGTGCCATGACTGGGCACCGCCTTGCCCAATGACAGGGGACAACTCCTTACCTCATACCCTTTTCATTTGCGACAAAATAGTGATGGCAGGTTAACGATCTGAGATTCAACCATTCGAGTATCCTCAACTGTTGTGGGACGATGCTTGATATGTTGCAAGAGCACATGTCTTCCCTATATGGATAATGGGGAAGAGCATTGCTCCAAGCAGTTTCCTACAGCCTTGATTAAAAGCAAATGTTCACAAGAACATTCTGCCTATGTCCCATGACTCATTTAACTGATTTTGCATCTGCATTGCTAATTAAAAGTAGGTTGATGAGAAGTAAATGAGTAGCCTTGAGCTGATGTTTAGACTTCTGCGACAGACAATCAGGGGAGCTACATCTGAATTGACATGCTAGCCAATGGAGGAGCCACAAACGACTCGGGTTGCAGGTACCTTTTTGGCAGGTGGGCGAAGGGGTCTTTTGACTTGGGCTCGGCGGCAAGCGCAGCCTCACACTCGTCCATCTCCTCAGCGGCAGGGGCGGGCTTCTTCTCTTCCTTCTTCTTTTCCTTCTTCTCCTGGGGCTTGGCAGGCTCCTTCGCTGGCTTCTCCTTCTTTGTCTGAGAGGTTTCTTTCTTGGGCTGCATCTCTGCAAACTTCTTGGCTGCGGGAGCGGACGAACACACATGGCTTGGGTTAGAGGAAGAGCTTGGATGGTTCCGTAAGGAGCTCCAGGGGATCCAAGAGGTTGCATTGTGAAATCACCAATAGTGCAGGAAACTTGTGGCAATGTGGTTTAGATCCTAGCGATACACAAGCCCACAATCCAATACATTCTGTATATTCCAAGTGCATTTAGGGTCATCCTACCTGGTACATTAATCAAATACCAACATGAGCCACCTGGAATGTGTGCTGGTTTTAGGGGGAACAAAGACCCCAAGGCTGGCCAATAACTCAACATTACAGTTGGTCATTGTCAGTGGTAATGCATCGGCATGAAATACAGTAGGGCTGCTGCGGTTCTGCGACAGTGGTTGAAAATAAGTCTTAATATTTGTAATCAACGCTTGTTTATTTTTATTTCGAAACTGCAATTCATTACATTTACTAAAATACATGTTAATTCAATATCGCTATGCAATTGCTGCGTTCATGTCAGCCCCTCGTGGCTCCCGTTAACAGTCAGCTGTCAACGCCTACAGGTTTAAACAACACTGCAGCAGTCTGCTACCAAAGAGGTTGTGTGTAAAAGTTTCCCCAGGCCGAAAAGTATGGGAATGCTTAAAATTGGCAGGCGACAAAATGGCCGTTTGTTCACTAGGAAAAATGTCTATGCACAGCAGCACTACCGCCATGTGTAAACACCTGAAAAGAAAGCATACAGGAGCTGGTCTGGAAGGTAGATTACCAGAAAAGGCTAAAACAGTGGGCCGATGACCTTTTTTCCCTATAGTACAGGGCGCCTCGCGGTTTTGACAGCACATGAAAGTTAAAATATTTCAACTTCGGCCACGGAGCAAAAACCCACTTGAACGGAAGAGAAGACACGGCCCCTTAAGTGTAGTCTATTCATGTTTATGAAACAAATTAACAACATTGTTAGATGGAAGAGCTTTTGCCACCGAATTGTATGCTTTTTTGTATGAAAAATTGTTTAGCTTAATCAATTAAATAAATTGATAGAAAAACAGACACTTATCCTGAAACGGCTTTAAGATGTGCCCATAGCATGAAACAGCCCGTTTTCTCATTAGATTGAGAAGGCTGGGATGAATATGGCTCAATCATTCTTCCCCTGCCAGATATAAGACTAGGTGCCATGAATGGACACCGCCTTGCCCAATGACAGGGGACAACTCCTCACTCATTAACGAAGGGTGTTAAGCGGTATTGTATAGTCATGAAATACACATAGCCTTCTCCTGAGACAGCTCTACAGTTCAAATCAGTTATGGAAAATTATAAAGTAAATTGAGACAAAATAAATCGTAAAATCATGTCTATAACTCACCATCAAACTGAGCCATCTTCTCGCACAGCTTGACCTCACCCAGGACAGCGTTGAACTGTGGCTGGTTGACGCAGGTGAGGAACCAGCGGGTCACATTGGGATACGGCTGGCGGAATGAGGGCTCCAGCACCTGTAGGTACCACAGGTCAAAAGTACAGAGCACAGGTTAGCAGGTCTCATTGTTGAACCATGACTCAGTAAACAAATGTAAAGACAGGGGTGCTACAGCTGAAGGCTGACAGAAATAAGACCTCATTTTGTGTGGGCATCTTGCTGCATGTCATTCTGACCTGCTTGTACAGCCAGAGCATGGCGCAGGCCACGCTGATGTCAGCCAGGCTGACCCTCTCTCCCACCAGGAAGGTGCGCGTGTTGAGGTGTTGGTTCAGCACAGACAGCACCTTCTTCACCTCGTCCTTGGCCTGCTCTGTGGCCTGGAGCGACACAGGTGGAGAGCAGCAATTACAACATGTAGTCACCAGTAAATGAAGGCAAGTGACTGCATTTGCAATTACACAAAGTGCACAACTAGGGCGCCACTTTTAAAAATGTTTTTTTTTTTTTTTTAGAACAAAACCTGTCTATTTTGTTCTCTCCACAAGACCAACTGAAGACACCCGAGGGCACCGCACCTGCTTGTTGAACTGCATGATTCCCAGAGTGGGGAAGACCCAGGCGCTGGCCGGAGGGACGATCTCTGCGTCAGCGAAGCTCACCCACTGCAGCACTTGGGCCGCGGCCTGGGGAGTGGCACCGCGCAGGGCCTCACTGCTCACTGGAAGAGCAGGGCAGGAGAACCACAACAACACATTCATAATTCAGCCTTGTCCCATGAGGCTCCAGCCACGCACAATATATGGAAGCACCGTATCAAATTAAAGTGATTATTGGACAGTTATCCTCTGAAGTGGTGATTAGCTCTATAGCAGGGGTGTCAAACTCATTTTCACCCCGGGCCACATCAGCATTATGGTTGCCCTCAAAGGGCCGGTTGAAACTGAAATTTACATTACCTACATGCATATATTTTAGGATTATTTATAGATCTTTTTCTAGTTAAATGCCAAAATGGAAACACTGCAATCTAGTGGCAGGATGCCGTCATTTCGCGGGTGACAAAATCGACATGCATTGTGGGAGATTTAGTTTATGGTCACTGTTAAGCAGCATAGACTTATTTTAAGACAATTAAGCTCTTGCAGACCACAAAATGACGTAGCGGGCCGCATTCGGCCTGCGGGCCTCGAGTTTCACACATGTGCTCTATAGGTTACCATTATGTCAGTACTAGAGAAAACTACACATTCATAATTTAAACAAGCTTCTACAAATCAGCTGTCAAGTATGATGTGCCCATAGCATGAAACAGCCCATTTCTCATTAGATTGAGAAGGCTGGGATGAATATGGCTCAATCATTCTTCCCCTGCCAGATATAAGACTAGGAACCATGAATGGACACCGCCTTGCCCAATGACAGGGGACAACTCCTCACCTCATTAATGAAGGTTTCACACAGCAACATTAAAGCAGGTACATCTACATGCAATGGGATCCTCACAATTTGTGACAATCTGTTGTGAAGAAAAACAACTTAACTGCCTCCTGTGTAGATCCTGTGTCAATACTACACATCACATTATAGAAGCAGCATGCACAGAATTTCACTTAAGTTGAGCAGTTTAGAATATACTAGATGCAATGTAAATAATAGGGACTTACGGAAGTGAGCAATGGCGTTACTCTCAAACAGACAGAAGCCGTCATCACCCTGGTAGGCGGGTACCTGTTGGATAGTTGAGGACATGCATGGGTATGAGGCACAAAACCTGATAGCCATGTAAATTAAACCCGTTTGGCATCTGAACCCTAGTGAGGACCCTTCAATTCAAACAGCTCAGTTGCTTCATTCATTATTTAATCACTACAGCGAGTGATTTCAGACTTATTACCAATGTGGATTGCTAGTGATTAGTGTGGTAGACCTAGTCATTTCTGGCATTGTCAAATATTCCCCTCTGGATTACAAGCAGGACTACTGGCGTTATTACTCCTCAGATTGAATGTCAATCACACCGACCTTGCCTAGAGGAAAGTTGTTGAGGAAGGCAGGGGTACGGTTCGTCTGTCCGAAGGTGAAGGCAGGGGCATTATTGGCTACTTTCAGGCGAGCGCCGCTGTACTGGGCTGCAATTTGCGCCTTGAAGGCACGCCAGTTGTCTGGGTACGTAAACAGAGTCTGTGGAAAAAGAATTTGCAGCAAAGCAATTGTATTAAAGACTGCATTAGACTTTGAGCTCATGGGTTTTTGTTTGTACAGCATTTGAGATTGCCATGAGTGTCAAGCGGATGTCCTAAACATCTTGTCATACCACAACGATGCATCTTAATTTAAAGAGCCTAAATTAACTTGCACTTGATGACAATAGTTCATACTGAGCATCACGACGCTAATACATTTTAAAAGCCTGGTGAATACCGTTTAATAGTTTGTTAAATCCGTGAGATTGCTAGCAACAACTAACGTTAGGTTATTAGGCCAACTTTAGTAACAATGGTAAAATATAGGCCTACTTCAACGGAGAAGTTAAAATGTAATACTCCACAAAACAGCTGTGAAATTTGAAAACGGGGAAAATTCCCACAACCCTAAACTGAAGCGATAACGTGGCATACGCCAGGGCTAACGGAGCATCATACATTTTACATGCTACGTCAGGGCTGGGCCGGCGAACACGAATCGTCAATGAATTTCTTGCCAATAAGCACAAATACAGGGTCAAATCACATCAACAAAGTCATTTTTGCATGGAGGCGTTGAATTGGATTATGGATGGATCTGATATTTGCCGGATTATACTTAGATGCACAGGGAAAATCCCAACAAAAGCCACCTCTCCATCTTACTCACCCCTGCCGCCATCTTCAGTACGAGAGAAAGGAAGAACGTCGTCGCGGCCTACTGACGTATTTACAGGCATGCACTCGTCGCTGAATAATCGCGTTCACCAGGCTTCACTCGATTAAGTCATCAAGTTTTGCACCTTCTCGGTTTAATTGCAATGTGCTCGTTTGACTGGATACGAGATAAAATAACTAGCAAAAAGTATCAGTAAAATGTTACATTTATAATAATTGATTGGGGAAAAACTCAAATAACACCTACATTTCCACTCGGGTTGAAAGTATCAATCATCATCTAATGTTGACGATGCCTACTACACCACCACTGAATTGAAATCATTAATCATGATCATGAAGGAGTCTTCACACATTCAAATAACAAAATATTTTATTACTGAAAATGTACATATAAAAAATGTAATGGTTATTATGTAGAAGATATGCATTGCTCACCATCAATTGGTCAATTAAGTAATTTACACCTGAACCAAGAACAATTCAAAATAACAAATTATTGATATATGAAGTGTTATTTCGGTTGTCAAAATATTTCCACATAGAAATAGAGTCTTCCACAGCCACATCCCCACAGGAAGAAAACTTAGCTGACAAGACCTGAAAATGAGAAAATTAAGACACCATGCATGAAATGTTGCTGTTTTTACCTCGTTATTTACCTTGTTTAACCTCATTGAACAGTTATATAATCAAACAATAAATATACCTATCCAGTTTATTGAGTCCATTAAAACGATTCCACACAATTAGTTGTGAGAAGCCAAAACATTTTCATCAGAAATAATTAAAAAACATGAAAAAGTCGAGGATTTATATGAAATATGGTGAAAATCTAAACAAAACATTTTAGAAATAATACATTAAATACTGATTGACATTATATTGACATGGAGCAGTGCACAGCAAGCCCAAGGGACCCACTTGAAACATTCAGTTTCATACTTACCCAGATAATCATCCATAAGAGATCCAATGGCAAACTGAAACAAATAAATACAGAAATACTTGAATGTGATTCTACTAGATTCCACTGTTTGACTGTGAAATTGACATCTTACACTTGATATCAACTATTGAGATTATATTGTAATTAAATGTAAATGTTATATTTAAATGCAGAGAGGTATCGCTAACTGTGAGGTCACTTGACACTTACGATGTCATTCTTGTCCACTCTCGTCCCGACAATTTTAAGACGGATCTCATCATCTTGCTGGATTACAATGTCCTTAGAGGAGAAAGAAAAGTAATTAAAATTTGTAATTGCAACTTTAGTACATCCATTTGCTAAACATGTGTAATTTTAAGAGAACAGCACACAGTGAGAGACGGCACACACACAACATACCTCATCAACTGTCTTATAACATGGAGGATTCGAGTTGGGGTCAAACTCCATCTCGGAGGGAATGGACTACAAAATAAGAAACATGTGGTTATTAAATTGTACATTTATTTCCAACATTAGGCTTCGTTAACACACACCAAAAGTAAAGCTTAGGCCACTCACATGACGAGAGATGAAGCAAGACATTGGTCCGATCTCTGTAAACAGTCCAACCTACAGAGGAAAATGGTGTACAATCCTAGTCAGTAGGATAAAGTATAGGCAGACACACAGATTTATCAACAACACACTCGACGTATACAACATTAGCCTTCAAGAGGAAGCCTTGGCTTGTGGGGGTGAAGACATGCTGGGATGCATACCTACCCACCCACACCATTCATATCCTTTTAATTGTCCTTTACCAAGCCTTAGCATAGCATCACATTTACATAGCTATAAAACCAAACACAGCCAAACACTTTTACAAGACCATAGAACATTGAACCACATTACCCTAAAGCCTGTTTTCCCTATTTGTAGCAAGAGATACTTGGGTGCTCTTGGATAGTAATCAGAATGTGCTATTGTGCTATTGAACAGTAGCTGCTCTACTGTTCTGCATAAGCCATACAAAATGACTGCAATGTTATTCTGTGAAATGTAAAAACAGCGTATCTGAAAGCACGATTTGTCTCACCTTGTTCACTTGAGTGACCACAGCATCCACTACCTCACCCTTGAAGGGCCGGAACACGATGGCCTTGTACTTGACGGGATACAAGACAAAGCCTCTTCCTGGCTGGATCACACCTGCCCCAATGTTGTCTATGGTGGTGACTGCGATAACGAAGCCATATCTTGGAAGGACATGTTGAAAAATGTATTTAATGGACAATCCTTCTTTTGAGAATATTGCTGCTGTGCATATTTGTGTATAAATATGCACAGAAGCAAATTATTAGCAGTTATTATTCATAATTGATAACATCTGTCTGATGCCAGAAAAGTCAGCAAATAGACTATTACAATGAAAAGTTGAATCTGTAACCTGTCACGAGGGTTCACGCTAGAAGTCATCCTCAAAGATTACGTTTACGTCCACTCTTCAACCCAAAACGATCGTAAAAAACACTCACTTGCCAGTACACGTTCCCTCCACTTCAGTGAACAGCTTCTGTTTAACGGTATTGAGAAGGTTCGGGCCAAAATACCGAGGATGTAGAAGGATTTCATGCTCCAAAGAAATCTACAATACACAAGAAACACACGTTTTTCAAACAATATGCAATCGATGCCTTAATACCTCCAAAGAAGATGTTTACATTAGCTATGCTAAATAATAGGTTAATACACTTGTCAAATAAATGTAAGCTTTCAGTTTTAGAATCAATTGTTATAGACACGTGCATTCCTCCACTTACATGGTAAAACATGCTTTTTAATGTAAAATATTCGCTAAATTAATATTGTCTGTTTATAGTGCGAACTACACTAGTCACGATGATCACAATGAAAGGAAGCTATCGATATTTTGATTTTTTTTTTTTACCCCCCTCACGTTACAGACACTTCCGCGGTATAAAATAGCTAAAGTATTAAAACGCGCCATCTTGCGGCAAGGAGGACTGATCATGGGGCGTCCAATAGACGTAAGGTCCGCCCATTACACTGGCGGTGATTGGGTTTGGTTGCGGCTGACGAGGCACCAGCCCACCAGCGCATCTCTTTCTATGGCTCTGGCCAGAGCCAATCGATACACGAGCGTGTACTTTCCTGACGTGTTTTTTTAACTAACTAACTTTATTGGCACCGTCATTGTAGAGTTGGACATAAAGACGTGCAGTTTGTTGAATAGAAAACTTACAAGTAGAAATAGTGGTGTATCTTTGTAATATTGACGTTTTACTCATTAGATTAACTATTTTATACTGACTGTCAAGTGGAGCTGTGCATGATTGTGCTGCAGGCGTTCGTAGGTTAACAAGCGCACAACCGAAGGAGAATCAAAACATATGTGTTGGACTTTAAACAGCTGACTGCTGTTACTAACCTTGGTGTATTCGGGTAAATATGGCCAGCAATGGACTCCTGAAGTTACTTCGTCCTTCTGCCTTCACATTGTTTGTGAGTTTCGTATGATCTGTCAGAATAATAACACTTCTAAGAGAAGACGTTTGTGTTTATTTACTGTCTGTAAATCGTGGCAGGCTACTCTTCGACCCGCTGGGGATCGTGCTTCGATCATAGCGACCAGGCGCTTATCCAATGACGCTCCCCCGCAGAAAATCAGCCGATATCCAGTACCTTACAAGAAAGACTTACCATATGATATAGTGGCGCTCATGGAGGAAGTGGAAACAAAGGTATCAAGCTTTCAATTGACGGACTCTAAATACATTAGTATAGCAGTTAAATAAGCAGCACGCCCCCAACACCTTGTACTTCAACATTTCATTTTTTTGGAGGCCTATTTAAATTTTCCCCTTGTATGTGTATAATATGCCCACCAGATGACGTTCAAGTCATGTAGCTTTTATTGGAGGACTTATTTTCAACTTTCTCATTGCGTTGCATTGCATTACTAAACACTTCTACAGGGAGGATTCTTGCCAAATGTCTTCAAAGCCCTTTCTCACAGACCGGCGGAGTTTCGAGCCTTCTTTGCCTACTACAATGAATTGATGAACAAGGAGACGGGTACAATTCTTATTTTGGCTTGTCAGTGTTCATGTTAAACATCAAGGCAGAGTAGTTGTGCTTTAATTTGAATCTCCTCGCCATGTCCACATACACAGACGAGCGCACCAAATCACTACGCTCCTCCATCTTCTCAGTACTTGATACAGTTGTGAGATTCTTGTTTTGGTTGTGTCATTGTCCAAGGGGGGCTGACCAAGGCAGACCGAGAGCTGATTGTAGTGGCCACCAGTATGCACAACCAGTGTCTCTACTGTGTAGTATCACACAGTGCACTGCATCGTATATATTCAAAGAAACCCACTCTGGCTGACCAGGTAAATATTCTGCTGTCAGTCGCTGTCAACAGGACTTTTTACTTGAAGTCTATTTGGGCTGTGGTTGAAAGTTGGACTATTAAGTGTTTAAGCCAATTTAGAGAATGCACGTTGTTTATGGAATATTATATAAATTAAGTGCACGTGACTTGGTCAGTGTGGAGCTGGTCATGGTTATACAAATTATTGAAGAGGGCCAAAGAAAATATTTGTTTATATATGTATTATATATGCATACAGTATATGCACTGTAATGAAATTCTTCCAGCCAAATGTATACAAACACTTTTACACTGAAATATATTAATCGTTATTTACAGTATGGGGGCCTACCTGCCTATGACTACAGACTACTTCACATGTATTTTATTTTCATATATTCAGGTTATCAACGAAACAATGAGAATATGTAAACCCTGGCAAGATTGACTATTAAGATTAAGATTGCACATGTATATATTTTTAGATATTTTTATATTGTTATTTATCTTTACTACATGTGTAATTCCTTGTGTTGCCATGTATAATTTTATATTTGCTTTTTCTTGTGTGCTCTTATCTTATTTTACTTTTTGTACTGCAACTCTAGCATGACAATTTCCTACGGGATTAATAAAGTTCTTATCTTATCTTATCTTATCTGTAATATACATCTCTGTCTATGGCTCTCTGCCAGGTTGCTGTGAACTACAAGAACGCTGAGCTGTCGCCACGGGAGCTCGCAATGCTGGACTTTGCCCTGGCCGTGTGCCGTAGCGACACCATCACCGACCAGCACTTGCTGTCCCTGGAGGAAGTGGGCTTCGACCGTGAGGACGCCTGGGACATCGGGGCCATCGCAGCATTCTTTGCCATGTCCAATCGGATGGCCCATGTCACCGACATGAGGCCCAACGAAGAGTTCTACAACCTAGGACGTGTGGCACGGGTGAAGGGCAAGGGGGATGGAGAGAGCAAGTGAAGGGGGGATAGAAGAGTGTTGTTGTGCAGGCTGAGGTGAGCTAGACACGGAGGAGGTGTTCGTGTGACACTGTACGGTATTAACTGTTGATTGTATGGATTGTAAACTTGTGGGTTTCAGCTTTGCTATTGACATATCATGTGAGTGATACTATGCACACGTAGTTGGCACACAGGGAGAGGAGAGATTTCCTCGCGATTTCCTTTACACCTTGCTTTGTCTTGTGTCATTGTCCGTATTTGTTGTACTTTTACATTTTCTGGAGTTGTTTAATATGTTTTTGGCTATATTATAGCTATAGACTGTTTATGTGGGCCTACATTCAGGTCAAAGGAAAAGTGTGTATGTGGGTACCTTTTTCCTTACCCGTCTCTTATGCACTTATATATGCACTTTTTGAGCTTCTACAAAAGGAAATTGTTATAGATGTTCAAAATGAATAAATTAATAATTGACTAAAGGAAAAATCTCATGGTAGCTCATTGATGTTTCTCAGCGACACCCTTTGCACTCAGTGACTCCCTGACTGTTCCTTCCACCCTTTGTGTGGTTTTGTATTAATTTTCGTAGAACACCATTTAGCTAACCCTAGGCTTAGTGTACGGTTAACCCCTATGGTTAGATAAATGGTCTGTATATCTATATATATCTATATATATATTATTTAAATAATAAGTAAAGCATTCAAGTGATCCGGTAAGTTAGAGCCAGCATTACATATTTCAGTGTACTTTTGACATGATTGACAAGAGTACTCCCTCTGGGTGGCGCTACTTCTTCATCCTCGCATGTTGGACTGAGGGCAGACCGGACGCTGCAGTGGTGCCAATCGCCTCTTGAGGTACAAACCGTTTTATACAGTCTATGGGTACAAAGAGGTATTAGGAGTTGGTACGGGCCAGCGCTAACCGGGCTAGCTGCTAACTTAAGTAAATATCTCTGTAACACAATACATAGATGTCTTTGACATAACATCAAAACTGTTATTTATTCACATTCTGTTGATAATTGTAGTTCATTTTTGAATGTTAAACTAATAATGTCACACATTGCCCCTTTAAATGTTTCTACCGATCATCGTCATGCAACAGTCACTAGATGGTGTTAAAACGGCATTTATCAGCTCTGAGCGTCGACACGCTACAGAATCAGAAGCTTTATTGGCCAAGTTTGCGAATACAAACAAGGAATTTGACTCCAGTTACTCTTTGCTCTCGTACAAAACAACACTTTAAATATAGAGGGTGAAAACACAAGGGGACAGTAAGAAAAAATAAAAGCAAAACATATTATTTACATAATTATTATGTACTATTATAGGGGGAAGGAGAAGGAATAGTGCAATCAGGAAGGAAATGTCCAGAGCGTTCAACAGAGTGACTGCTTGGGGAAATAAGCTGTCTTTGTGCCGGCTGGTTTTGGCAAACAGTGTCCTGTATCGCCTACCGGAGGGAAGGAGGTTGAACAGTTTGTGAGCGGGATGTGAGGGGTCTGCGGAGATGTTTGCTGCCCTTTTCCTGACCCTGGACCGGTACAGGTCCTGGATGGAGGGAAGGTCAGCTCCAATGATCCTCTCTGCAGCCCTGATTGTCCGTTGTAGTCTGGCCCTGTCCCGTTTGGTGGCTGACCCAAACCAGACAGTGATGGATGAGCAGATGACAGACTGAATGATGGCTGAGTAGTCTAAGTGACAGTCCTTTAGGCCTTAATAGGTTTGTGGCTAAAGCCCAACTGATCCATGAGTCGTTTTGCTGTTGTACACTTGAGGCCGGACTATAAATAAAAAGACTCTGGGAGTATTTTCAGAGCTTCATGTTTGACGTTATTATTTGAAACATATCGAAAAAGCCTGTTATTGTAAAGCGAAGTATTATCAGTATTCATATATCAATAAACAACCCACTTAAAAGTCAAACATTTCTTGCAGTGTCCCATTGTGGCATAGGGAATCAATACACTTTTCACACATGGTTATTAACATGACACCCATGGAAGTTGTGGTGGTATATTTTCATTCTTATGAGGAATAAAATAGATGAAAATTAAATTTTAAAAGTGTGATTTAGGATGGGTGGGACTTTGGTGGCATCAGGATGACATGGATCAAGCACCAGCTGTGATTGATTTAAGCTGCCAATAAGGATATGATGATTTGTAGCTGGTAGGGCGGCAGATAGTGAAAAAATATCAATCTTGTTGTTTTTTTTGTTGATTGTGTGTGTGTATTAAAATGTTAAGCATTCAAGATGTATTTTACACAATTCCAAAAACGATGTGCAACGCTCAGATGTTATGTTGAATACTTTTCTATCCCAGAAACGTCCAGCATAACATTCTGTACAGCCAACACATGTCAATCAATTAGAAGATTGTATTCCCCCTCCCCCCCAACTGAAACGGCAATCATCATATGATCTTTGCTGTGGACCTGGCAGCCCATATCCCCCCGAGATATTCCCTAAGAACACTGGATTATTTCCCTTACTGTTTTGTAAGGCAGGGATGGCTTGTTTCCGTTGTACACAGCCAAGGAGAGAGCAGAGGAAAATGGGGGGTACAATGGGGGGTACAATATTTAAAAGCAATTAGTCTGGGATGTGTTCAAGGGGTGTAGCAGTTTTTAGTTTTTAACAGTTTCAGTTCCTCAGGTTACGACCTTGCTATGTCAACATTGCTGCCATATTCAAAGGCCAATGCGGCGTCTATGTATATATGTCTATGTATATTTATATATGTCTATGTATATTTATATATGTCTATGCTTCCCGGTGGTTGCCATATCAGGGCGATGCCATGGGTGGCATCATTCCAGCTGGCACTCAGATTGTACTCAGACAGATAGGTGGTATGATAAACTAAGAAAAGTTACCTGAGTTATTCATTTTGTTTCAATATTTTCAATATGATTGCATTGTTTTTTAATACTATTTGGTAGTAAAATAAATAATCTTTACAAAGCCAATAAGTGGATAAACAGTGTTTTATTTTGACTGCTTTGCTGATAGGAAGCAATAGCCACTTTTGATCTGCTACAGGGTGGTGGGCATGATAAATGGTCATTAGAGCCTATTCAATTTTAACAAGGCATTAGCACATGAGAAATTATCTGAAGGATGAAGGCATAATTGTCCCTTTAGGGAAGTTGCTCTGTTTGCGGTCGTGTGTATGGGAGTGTTTTAGTCAAGTCATTAGGGATGTTTTGCATATGTGTGTGTGTGTGTGTGTGTGTGTGTGTGTGTGTGTGTGTGTGTGAGTGTCTGCACAAATTTGCATGAGTTGTACACCCATTGGAATTCATACGCATCTGCATTAGTTTGTGCTTCATGTGGATGTAGTTCTAGGAGTAATTCCATTACTCAGTGCAGCTACATGGAACATCTACATACACGTTATGTGGCGCTAGAGGTGCAATGAAAGAGCTCCTCCTCCTCCTCACAGACCCTCACACTGATGGTCATATGACATAGGCTTGCCTAAAACATGCTCAATTGCTTCAATAAATTCAATAAAATATTATATCATCAACAATCATCATCAAAAGAATGCCGATGATGCTATGTCGTGTTTTTTTTTACGAAATACATTATTGGAAACTATAGTGAATGTAAGGAATACACCACAATGGGGTGGGTGTCCCATTATTGAAAGATAATGTACACCAGGGGTGGTGATGGAGTGGCTACCAACAATGATTAAAGTTTTCATCTTATTTTTTACTTTACTGGTGGAAATGGGCTTCCATACGTTATTGACCAGAATCAAGTGTTCAACCACGCTGTGGTATACCACAGCATTGTTGTAATAGGCCTACTTGATACTGCGGCGGTGGTAAGCAACCTCGGCTTTGCCCTTTGCCTCGGCCTCATCACCACCCCCGTAACGGAACACCCCCTTGTGGTTTATTCCTTGCATATCCACGTGCGGCGGATATATACCGGTATGTTTATTTACCCAACAACACTTCCAACAACAGGACGGCCGCATCCACACAAGCGTTCAGTCTTAACACCCTCTCAGCCAGCCAGAGAGGCCAGTAAGAATACAGTGTTCCAGATTGATAATCCAAATGCACATTTGCACAGATTACATCATCTCTGAGGATTATGTGTCGAGCGACAAACTCACATTTGCTGCGAGAGTGCGACCACGGAGAACCTTTCAGACAGTTTGAGCACCAGTGGGCCTACATACACTCTCCTGCTATAGTGTGTATCATATGCAAGTTGTGGGTCCCCTACGAGTGCCTGACTCAGGATGTGTTCCCGAGCACACCATGTGCTCCATCTAACGCTGTCACGTTAGATGGAGAGTTGATTAGAGCTAATCGCTGTTATGTGTTTAGTTTTGGTAGCATGGCTGTTAACCAGAAAACATGAAAGGTTCCAGCTTCCCTTCTCCCTTTACTGTGTTTAATCCATCGACTGTATCAAAAAGGTTTGATCCTTAGAAAATGGTGTGTTTGTGCTGTTGTCCTCACAGTATAGCAAGGTCATATTCTGGGTGGTTGTGTTGTGTATATTGTGTGTGTGTGTGTGTGTGTGTGTGTGTGTGTGTGTGTGTGAATGTGCATATTGATTATTTCTCTAATTTTAATCTTAATGTAGCCCAGGTAGCCGATCTGAGTATCAAACAGTCCTTTACAAAAATGCTCTTCCATGTACAACCCATAACATCCATATGTTTATTACATATTTCCTCATAGAAATATAAATTCATGAATTATGGGTGGTCTGAGGATAGGGGGCAGGGCTACCTAATACTTGGGATGAGACAGCAATGATGAATGACAGGAGTCCCTAGCCAACCAACCTCTGGGGTTGCTCCTTCATTTGGCAATGACTCACCCCATGAGCATCAGGCTGTCCTTTAGCCCCGTCCACCGGGATGAATCACACCTTAATACACTAATGAATGTGTCATGGGCTTAGTTATATAAGAGAGAGAGAGAGAGAGTGAGCGAGAGAGAGCTAGGGAGAGAGAGATCATATGCCAAAAGCAAATGTATATTGGGAGCAACACAACAGATAGAGTAGTATTGGCATGCTTTTTACTTTTTCCTTGGACAGTGTGACTGGACAGGTAGTCGGCCCCACCTGGGGAGATGCGCGTGTGTGTCCGTGTGCATGCAAGTGTGTGTGTGTGTGTGTGTGTGTGTGTGTGTGTGTGTGTGTGTGTGTGAAGAAACGTTATTAAGCCAGACAGCAGGACCCCCTCAGCAGGACCCCCTCAGCTCCAAATCCTGCAGGGAGGAGACAACCCTCTATGACATTGGTCAAGAATAGGATGAAGGATGTGACACACACACACACACACACACATTGCACTACAATGTTTTTGAATGCTTTCATTTCTTTTCCAGCCTGTTATGGCTCTCCTGTTCCATCACTGGTCTCGTTCTCCAAAATAAATCGATCATATCGCTGATATATTTACAACAGACGGCGACATCAATTCATCCTTCATTCATCTCCGAGAGGAGGCTTGGGCTGGGGGGTGGGGGTGGGGTTGATGATGAGTGACACCGCAGTGTGTGCCACCTCTGCCACGCTGAGTGGGACAGAGCCATCGTTTGACGCTCTCCGCACTCGCAAGCTGCTCCCCCTCAGCCCCCCACCGGGACACCAGCATGTGTGTCGGCGTACATGGGCTTATGTTTGTGTATCTGAAAAAAACCCATTTATTTCCCTTGTGTATGCGAGTGCGAGTGTGAGTGGCTGCACCCCATCACGTCTCACACTCTGTCATGTGTGGCGATTCTGTTTACGACTCCCAGTTGACGAATAAACTAAATAAATGTGACTTCGCTTGTTGGTCCCCTCAAAGTTCAAATCAACTTCTCCCCGTCAATTGAGGAAGTGTATATCATCACCATCATCATCAGCATCATTCAAAAGTCTAAACGATAAAACTTGTATGCCTCATTGTACTTCTCTGTTTTTTTTGTGTTTCTAGAAATAGCCCTATCTGCTTGAATGTACTGTACACCTGTCACCTTTGGCACAGTGCGATAATATCTATCAAGTAAATGGAAAAGAAGGGGTCATGATGCCGCTCACTCCCTTCCCAGGGACGTAGTGCGGTTAAAGAATGAACAGATATGTTTTTTATTAACAGATAAAGCAAGGAAATAACAGACGAGAAAAGAGAAACTGAGGTGAGTGAGATTATACGACAAAACCGCCATCATGTCGACACAGGATGTTCAAAGAGGTATATTCTCAATAAATGTCAAACTTGCAAAACGTTTTCCTGTTAACTCAATAGTGTTTTCTTTTTTCCATGGACGGTGTCTTTGGGAGGCGTGGTTGGTTCAGATTGTTCATTGGTCAATCATTTCTTCTTCCAGACAGCTACATGTGCTGTCTGTCATTATACATAATATACAATTACTCACACACTAACACTAACACTAACTGTGGTCAGGCAAACAAAAACACATCACCCTCTGTATGAACAAACCGGGTCTCAAATGAGTGAAAACCCACTCATTACATGATTTCTACAGTGACAACCAGTAAGTTAGCAAGCAGCTTAGATAGTCAACTCCTGCTCACAACTGGCTGTTTAAGCAACTCATTTGAATCAAATATATAATGACGGTATATGTGGGTGGTTTTGTGCAATACATGTGATGCATAAAACCACCCACATATACCGTCATCATATATTTGTATAAGTACAAAAAATTGTAAGTAAGTAAAACGACATGCATCATTCTGAGATGTGAAATATTAGATGCAATCTAACATACTGATTTACATTATATCTACTCTAGTTTGAGTCATTTGTATTCCAAATTGTAAGACACAATACCCAGTAACACGCAGTACGTGGCGCCGACGCCTCCCCCTGTCAACACAGCAATACAGAGTTACACACAGCCATTTATTACACGTCTGAAAACAAACTAACACGAGAGACTCACATTGTTCCTCAAACGGTGCTAAGTGGAATCCTCCGCATGAGGCTGTCCATATGTGCGAGTCCATTACAAGCAGGCCCATTCATTTCAAATGACAACGTTACAAACGCTACAGACGAGGACCTGAGAAAGGACCTGCCATCCTCGTACGTTAAAATGTCCGCCACACTTGTGACAAAGTAATGGTGCTACGCATTAACAGAAAGTTATGCTCAATGAGGCGCGTGGCTAGTGAGACGTGATGGACTGAGAGAAGTGCTCTTCACAGTGAAACATCAGAGTACGGTAGCTATAGTCTATCACAGTGAAACATCAGCGTATGGTAGCTATAGTCTTGTTGTTGTGGGTTGTTGTCGCTTTGTCAACAGCGGGGTGACTTCGTAGGTCAGTTTGAAGTTTTCGAAAAAATCCAACGTTATGGAAGTTGGGCCAAAGGTATTTAGTCGTTGGTGTAGCTGTAGCGAAACATATCTGGGTTTTGCACATCCAAGAGTGTTGGCTGACATGACTGATTTGAGCTACTGAGTGCGTATGAGGTGGGCCATGTTTTGTACAAGGTGTACATTGGTTTAAAACAGGGCTAACTGTTGTGTGTGCCAGCAGAGGATAAAACCACAATATATTTGGAATGTATTGTTATAAGAATAGAAATGTTTTTTCTGCTAGCTGGCTCTAACTGTGTTGTTGTCGTTATAAAAACTTTTCTCTACGTTCAACATATTGGCAGTTTACACAAAATCCAAATGTTCTCCAGCCTTACATATCACGGAGAACGACGCTTGATATATGCACCACCTTGAATTCTTAATATGTCTCAGATCAGGGGTTTACTAAATATGTATTGTTGAAGCTATCCTGTGAGCAGACCACCTCAAACACATTGCGATGCCAGGACTGAACCAGCTCTCCATAAATCCACCTCCTCATCTCTTTAAAAACCATACTCTCTACCCCCCTCTCTCTCTATTGCCGTTCACATTATATTTTAGAATAGGCAGAGATGAGGATCTTCTTGAGATTGTTAGATTGATAAAATGTAGAATGTGGAAACATCCAGCCTTACTTACATTTGCCAGTGTTTCCACAATACTCTGATGAATACTCCATGAAGTATTTCCAACGGGTTGTTAAAGAGATTTTTTATAAATTCTTTGTACACTGGAGGCTTAGGGC
>OMNS01079987.1:0-10275 GCA_900303225.1 Laemonema laureysi
ATTAGTATAAGTATATATGTAGTACTGCAGTACCAAGGCGTCGTGCAAGGCCAAAGTCGATGAGTTTGATCTTGCTGCCAGTCTTGTTGACACACATGATGTTCTCAGGTTTGAGGTCGAGGTGGACGATGCCCTGGGTGTGGATGAAGCTCACTCCATCTACGATCTGCAGCATATACTTTATCACCTCTCTCTCCGTCAGCTCAAAGTCTTCATCGATGATCCTCTCAAACAACTCCCCGCCAGAGATCCTAGTATACACACATTATATATGCATACACATTATACATATGTATATATAGATTATACACAATACATATACACATTATACGCTCATAATACAAACAGCTCTCCGCCAGAGATCCTGTACATTATACATACACGTATTATGCACACAGAATGCACAATATACACACATGACGATGTCTGACTAGTATGTGTGCAGTGTAGTATAGTATAGATAGATTAGAATAGTATATAGTATAGTATATAGTATGGTATGTATGTATTTAGGAATTACACATAAAACATGTAAGCTCTCTCTTTGTACCTTAAAGAGAGCTCACTTCCTCTATTGACACTATAACCATGACATTTAACACTATAGCCATGTCTCCCTTCTTCCCCAGGACAGACTACCTCATTCCTTTAGTATGGAAATTATTTATTTCCCTTCCTGATGTGTCAATGTATGCTAATCAACTCAGACTATCCGTATGTGTATTGAGAATTAACTCTACAGCCAACGGTCACTCCCTTCACCTTTGTTGTTAATGCACACTATGTGAAAGTTTCCCTATAAGAATCATATCCACCCATTGTCTCTCTGAAGATGCTGCCTGTGTGTTCCCATGATCATGCTCTCAACTCTACCACCACTTAATGAAATACTTTTTCATCAGTATAGTATGGTATGTATATAGTATAGTATATTATATAGTATAATATAGTAAATAGTATGGTATGGTATATGGTATATAGTATAGTGTGGCATGTGTTTAGTATAGTATGGTATATAGTATAGTATGGTATGTATATAGTATAGTATGGTATATAGTATAATATGGTATGTGTATAGTATAGTATGGTATATAGTATAGTATTGTATGTATGTAGTATGGTATGTATAGTATAGTATGGCATATAGTATGTTATGTATGTAGTATAGTATGGTATACAGTATGGTATGGTATATAGTATAGTATGGTATGTGTATAGTATAGTATGGTATATAGTAAAATATAGTGTGTATATAGTATATATGATATGTGTAGTATAGTATGGTGTATAGTATGGTATGTACTGTATATAGTATAGTATAGTATATTATAGTGTAGTGTAGTATGTCTACAGTATAGTATGTATGTATGTGTTTAGTATAGTATATAGTATAGTATTGTATGGATATAGTATAGTAGTATTTAGTGTGTACATACATCTCCAGCACCATGACGATGTCTGACTTGCCCTCGAAGGCGTCGATGCACTGGACCAGCTTGGGGTGGTGCAGGCTGTTCATAATGCCGATCTCCTGTCTCACATTCTCCTTCTCCTTGGCTGAGTACGCCTTGATGAACTTACCTGCCCAGGTCTTCCTAGTGGCCTTCTCCACCAGCTTAAACACCTGGCCAAATTTACCCCTGGATACACACATATATATATATATACAGTATATCAATATGAACACACCAGCTTCAACACCTGGCCAAATGTACCCCTAAACAAACACACACACACACACACACACATATATATATATTTATATATATATATATATATATTCTACTCTCAGTTCAGTTACCATTGCGACTCATGCTGTGAGCCTAACTTGGTAACCTGGTACATGCAGGTTACCTCTGAGATACCCCCGCCCATGGCTGCAGTGATGACTTCTTTTTGTCGTCTCATTGGTTTAGATAATGGCAACGAACAACTTTATATGGTCATGTCTAAAACAATCAACAATCAACTGAACGTAACGTCCTTTTGAAGCCTGTCATGAAAGTGCATTTTTCATGTTCAACCAAGATTGAAATCAGTTGTTCTGAAACCAAAAATCCAGACAATGCAGCACCTGGTCAAATACACACACACACACACACACACACACACACACACACACACACACACACACAGATATGTGTCTTACGTCCCCAGCCTCTCCTCCACGTCGTACAGCTCCTTGACCTTCACATCGACTCTGATGCTCACGTCTCGGTAGTCAGGATCTTTCTCTGAGTCTGGAACACAGCAAGGTCAGAGGTCACGCCCCGACCCTGACTGGCTCATCTCTTTCTTACGACAGTAAGATTATTTCTGTTAGGTCCTGTGCTGTAGTGGACTGTGGTGTTGGGCTTGTGTTTGGGTTGTGCTTAGATGGTGCTGGATTGAGTGGTGCTGGATGTGTTTGCGTTAAGTTTGGGTTGTTTGTGTGGTGCTGGGTGGTGTTTGGGTGATGCTGGGCTGGATGGTGCTATGTTGTGTTTGGGTGATGGTGGGTTGTATTTGGATGGTTTTGGGTTGGGTGACGTTTGGGTGGTGCTGGTGGAGTTGATGGAGGAGTGTCAGAACCTTCTTCTTCCTCTTCAGCCTCGTCTTCGTGTTCCTCTGTTGAGGAAAAATAAAGTAAAAGTCATAAAAAAGATTTTTGTCTAACATAGGGCCCTTTAACAAGCTTAGTTAATTTGGTTAGCCCAAATTACAATGAAATGGGTACTTTTGGTTCACTTCAAATGTATTCTGGTTGGGTTTCCCAAATGTAAGCAGACCAACTGAAAATATTTTTTTTGCTGAGGGGTGTGTGAAGGAGCAGTGTGTAAACGTAATCGTAGAAGTCGTTTTTTTTTGTCGAAATAGTACATGTCCCAAGCTGCCACTTCTATGCAGGGAATTGCAGAAATGCTGTCAAAGTTTTGTTTACTTTTACTCAGCAGGCACGGGTCTATTGTGGGCACAAATCACTTCTCCTCCAGTTTATATCAAATGAGTTTAAATAGATCATCATGTCTGTGGACTTTATTCAGCACATTTTGCATGTGCTCTTCAGCCCAGAAGTCAAGCAAACATCCAGTGATCTGTGTTAGCTCGATGTTGCCCTGTTAACATAATGGTGTTTTATCCTTTTTCTGACAGTGAGGCTTTATTTTTATATTGTATAATAGGCCTACTGTCAGTTAATATAATGTTGTTTTTACATCCCATTTCTACTTTGACATTCGAGTCCGCAGTGATGAAATCTTAAGGAGTATCAGAATGCTTTCAAAAAAATATTGCGTCACTGGACTCACCCGGCAAAGTAGTGGAAGAAACAGGATAAAACAACAGAATTATATTAACGTAACAACGCGGTAGAACTGAGAGTAGGCCTATACAATATAACATATATATACTGGGATATTGTTTCTGTACGTATCAACAAATGCCCACGGCAGCACATGGGTTTTGGTTTAGTTTCTGCAATTGGGCCGGATTGCGTTCTCACTGCAAGGGAGACCAATGGAACTGTACTAGAGTTTGATTGGAACTGGTCAGAGAACACCTCCATGAGGTGGTGCCAACCAAACCGTACCAGCTGTTGTGCAGCTGGTACGCAAATTGTGTGCTTGTGAAAGTGCCTCTAGGTTAGGTTAGTCTAGTTTATCTTGGTAGAGTTAGTCTAGGTTAAGCTAAGTAGACTCAGGTTAGTCTAGTTTAACTTGGTAGAGTTCAGGTTAGTCTAGATTAGCTAAGTAGAGTCTAGGTTAGTCAGGTAGAGTCTAGGTTAAGCTAGGTAGAGTCCAGATTAGTCTAGCTTAGCTTGGTAGAGTCCAGGTTAGTCTATTTTAGCTAGGTTGAGTTTAGGTTAGTCTTGTTAGACTATACTATAGTTAGTATAGTCTAGTCTAGGTTAGTCTGATATAGTCTAGGATAGTCTACGTTAGCTTGGTAGATTCCAGGTTAGTTTAGTTTAGTCTTGTTTAACTAGGTAGAGTCTAGGTCAACCTAGGTTAATCAGGTAGTGTCTCGGTTCATCTAGTTTAGCTTGGTAGAGTCTAGGTTAGTCTAGTTTAGTCAGATAGAGACTACATTAGTCTAGTTAGGCCTGGTATAGTTAGTCTAGGTTAAAGGATAACCTCAGGATTTTTAAACCTGGACCCCATTTTCCCATCATTTTGGGTCTAACTGACTAATGCGGACAACACTTTTTGAAATTGGTCCAGTATTGAGTGACAACGCAGCCACAAAACGTCTGCATTGTAACCATTTGGGGCAATTCTGCCCGCCAATGTAATGGATCAGATCAGATGAACCTAAAATGATGGGAAAATGGGGTTCAGGTTGAAAAATCCTTGAAAGTTATCCTTTAAGCTGGCATAGTTAGTCTAGGTTAGTCTAGTTTAGTCTAGGTTAAGCTTATATAGCTAGTCTAGGATACTCTACTTTTGTCTAGGTTAACGTTAGTCTAGTTTAGTCAAGGTTAAGCAGGTCTCACCATCGTCTGCTGCCAGGCCGACTGTGACGGGAATAGACTCAGCGCTGGGTTCTCCAACTCCATAGATGTTGACCGCCCGCACACGGAACTTATACTGACGCTCTGGAAGGAGGTTCTGCAGACAAACACAAGAACCCATCAATAGTGCGGTTCTCCATAACACAAGGTTCTCCATAACAATGTTCTTCCATAACACAAGGTTCTCCATAACACAATGTTCTCAGATAACATTGTGGTTCTCCATAGCATAAGGTTTTCCATTAACACCAGGTTCTCCATAATACAAGGTTCTCCATAGCACAAGGTTCTCCAATAACACAAGATTCTCCAAAAACACTCTGGTTCTCCATAACACAAAGTTCTCCATTAAGAATCCATAGCACAAGGGTTTCTATCAAGACATGGTTCTCCAATAACAGAGAGCTCCCTATCACACTCAGCTGTCCCTCCTCTTTCTCACCAGCTAAGAGGCGCTGTCGTATATTCTTTATCTCTTTTCTAACCCTCACAGTGGACCCAGAAAATAACAGATTAACCAATTAACCAGTCAAACATCAAATTAACCAATTAGTAATGACTAATTGGGAGTGTGGGGGCTGTGAGGAGCAGACCTGGACGTTGTAGGACGTGCTGTTGCAGGAGGCCAGGTCCCTCCACTGTGGCTCTAGGCTGTCCCACACCTCCAGGTTGTAACTCTGGACAGCACTGCCTCCATCGTAGGTGGGGCCGTACCACGACAGGGTCAGGGTGGAGCGTCGGATGTCTGAGGCCGCCGGCACCTTGGCAGGGGGATCCGGTTTATCTGTGAAGCCCAAAGACATGTCAGGACAGACGCAAAATTCTCCAAGTCCAAAATAGACTCAAATCCTATTTGAAGCGAGTGAAGAATACAGCCATGCTACATTTGTACATTCAGGATCTGTGTGCTTTTCCCTGTGAAAACAAAATTATTTCTTTTTTGTGTCACGCTACAAATATGAGGCAAATTTTGTGCTTGTGTATGCTTTGGCTTTAGACAGGAGAGAGGGGTCTGGTTTATCTGTGAGGGGGAGAGGGGATCATAAATGAACTGGTTAATTGAAGAAGATTACTTTAATATGATTTCTTCATCCTGCTCTCATCCCCCACCCTGCTTGTCTGTCCCTAACCCCCCACTGTTGAGTAGTTGATTGGGAAGCAATAGGAGGGGGGTTGGTATTTGCTTTAAGTGGCCCCTCTGATGTACAATAGATCCAAGCCAATCTGACCCAGGTATCACACCCCACATTTTGCTCAATTTAGAGAGGGTGTAGACTGTTTGTGATTGGTGTTTTCAAATAACTGTAACCCAATAGGAAATATGGGGGTTGCACCTTTTGTATTGTAATAACAGAGAAAAGGTAAAGACTGGAAGACCTCTGATAAGCCTGCCCTTGCCAGTGTGTTGTGTTATGCTATTGGGTCAAGAAGTCAGGTCAAGTTACGCAGCCATTCTATGTGATTGCTATTAGGTTTATGCTATGATGCTATGCTCCGCTGCCGTGTAACGAAGTACAAGATTTAAGTGAAGAACTGTGCTGTCGATTGTAACGTCCTGCAAGAGCCTGTGAATAAATGTGGTCTGAAACAAAGGACTTGGAAACTACATCATGATTTGAATCTTCCTCAATATTTGGCGAGCCAGACCAGTCAGCCAGAGAACCCGTGGATTCCCAGAAAGACTCGGCAAGGACACAGCAACTGACCAACAAAGTGTGCATAACAAAAACTGGGACTCCACGGGCCAAGCGCTGAGAACTACGATTGGTGAAGTTTCCAGTACGGAGCTATACGGCTTTGTTTTTTAAAGTTGTTCGCAAGGAAGTGGAAGTTAAAGAACAACTTTTCGCCTTTTTTCTTTCCAGTGATTCCTTTTGTGGAATTACAACAAAACCTTTTAAATATTTTTACAGAAAAACCTAGAGTGTGCTTAATTCTAAACGTTATTATAATGGTGTAGGACAGGAAAACTGAACATGGTCGTCGTAGTTGTTAATTATTTTCATTAAAGTGTTTCAGATATTACATTGTTCGTAGTTCCTAATTATTTTGGGTTCATACCCTTGACATAAACTCTTACGGGGGATTTGAATTCTTGGTTAATTGTTAGTGTTCGATTTATTGTCTTGCTAGCCACCACCTGGTGGTGGAGCCTTATAATTGCTAGATTGTATTTGTTTTGCCTCCACCTCGTGGTAGATTTCAATTGTTGGTTAACTGTTAATGTTAGTTTTATTGTCCAGCCACAACCTGGCGATGAAGCCTTATAATTGCTAGATTTTATTCTTCCACATAATTTACTTTTACATACTCTATTTAAACAATCATTATATTCTCCACCCATATTTAATTCATTGATTTAAAAAGAGAGAGAAAGACAGGACAGACAGACTTAAAAAATGGCCAACATCTGGCCTACATCCACCCTGATACATGGCCCCTATGCAACTGCTGCCACAACCAGGGTCCGGCGATCCATTCGTAGAATACACTCCATGGGGCCACACTGACCTACAGGGTTAGTGGCTTACCAAGGATACAAGATGGTGGCTCACCATTGATTACTACATTTTAGCTACTTACCACCGGTCAAGCACTCACCTGTGGGGACATCCAACAGGTATTGGCTTGCATGGCGGGTCATAAAACAGAAGACATCACACAACAATCAGGACTCTCAAGGACAAATATCAAAACCCAGTTCAATACCATCAGACCGGCTGTATGGCAAGCGATACGATGAAACTGGATATGTCCCGACTGATGCAAACCACCCTCGGTGACACCCAACACGTGGACATGTTCATAACCAAGAAGGAAGAAGAATGGCAGCAGCACACTAGGGAACCATGGAACATTTCAGCGGGCATGGTACTCATGTTCACCCACCTCGTGCGAAAGGCTTTACCAACATCCCTACAACAAAAACTGGAGGACGTGGTAGGATTGGAGACAAAAACATGGGAGGAACAAAAGGCACAGAGCTTCAGAAAAGGAAAAACAAGAAGACACAAATTAACATGATGAACAAGTAACTGGCTGTCCTGAAAGAAAACAACCGACACAGAGAAACACCACCACTAATGCATGCAGCAGTAATCACTCAACCCCCAACGCAAATGACACAATACCAGCAACAACAACAGTACCCTACCCAACAACCACAATACCTACAGCATCAACCCTCCCGACCTGGACTAATGAATATTGGGATCCCACATCCTGAACAATGGGACAGACAAAGAAGAGACGGGCAAACAAGAGGTAGAAAGAAACAAGATGACAACATGGAAAATACTATGCCCAATCAAATGAGCAATGCTGGGGATGTGGTCATTGCAGGTCATTTCAGGGACCAATGCACTACCAAACCCAGGCAATATATGTCAATAGATGTTGAAAGTGAACAATGATGCTTTACTATACATATATTCCCTGCTCCTTGATTTCCTGTTCTGTATTTCATTTATGTAAGATCATTGTTCACATTGCTGATCATGTAGCTATAATACAACACACAACATAGTCTCACAGAATTTGAAGTGTTGGTATTTTGGTGACATTTTACATTTTCTGGAATAGGACGACAGTTTGTTATTATTTGAAATGTTTGTATTTAGGCAAAGTGTACAATTTTCTGATAGAGGGTGGGTGTTTTCTTGCAATGATATTTTGAATGATGATTAGTGAGACTTACAAGTCTCAAACAGAGGAATGAAGAAGATTACTTTAATGTGATTTCACCTTCATCTTGCTCTCATCCCCCTCCCTGCCTGTCTGTCCCCTACCCTCCACTGTTCTTGAGGAGTTGATTGGGAAGCAATTGGAGGGTGGTTGGTATAAAATCACCACTGAATGACTAATCAAATAAGACATGGTTTATATATGTCTTAATGGATGTATACATGTATACAATGAATCACTGCTCGACTGGCCTGGTCCATGAAACCTAGACAGATGCCGTATCTCAGCTGAATATGGCTAGAGGAACACAGCTTGGACGTGTACTAGGAACCAAACCATATATCCATGAACCGAACACAGCGGAGTGCGCCAACACTCGACCCTCGAGTTCATTGACTACATTCATTGACTCATTGACTACAAAAATGTTATTTGTAGTGATTGTGAGACAAAACCCATGAGTTATTGTCATATGAGCTTGAAACTAATATCTGATACTTTTTGTTGATCCTACAGCGTTTTGAAGACATTCTCTCCTATTAATCCCACTGTACATACTACTGCAATATCTCTGCGTGACGTAGTCTACACACAAATTCAGTTCAGCCATGGAGAAGTGGAATACTACACAAAACAGCAAAATAGGACCCGGTGTGCAGTGTACATCACCAGTTATCACATAGTGTGTTAACTGGTGATAACACAGTTATCATGTAGTGTTTAGTCTGTCCTTTAATTTAAGGTAAGGGTCAGGTCTTACCCACTATGGTGAAGTTGATGACAGGGTTAAGGGTTAAGGTAGGTTATGGTAAGGATCAGGTCTTAACCACTATGTTGAGGTTCAGGTTAGGTCAGGGTTAGGTTAAGGTATAGCGGTCAACACATGATGAGCTTTCTGCGTCGGCGTTGCCAGTGTTTCAATGTATTCCTATGGAGTAGACTTGTCGCTGTGCTCAAAGTTCAAACAATTTAAACTTTGACCTGGTTGACACTAACCTCTCGGAATGCATCGAATCAAACAACAGCTTTGTTTGACATTCTAAAACGGAATTTAAACACCAATGGTTTTCTTCATCTCTAAACTCAAATACACGTTAAAAGCTAGAGTTAAAAGCACTGATCTCCTGTCTGTTGGCTGGCTGTATTCCCAACACTCAGCTCCATGGGAATATATTGGCAACCCTGGCAACGCCGACACTCATCACCACTTAAGGGTTAGGTTAAGGTAAGGGTCAGGTCTTACCCACTATCGTGAGGTTAAGAGCAGCTTGCCGCAGGCCGTAGCTATTCTTCAGCTCGATGGTGTAGCAGCCACAGTGCTCCTGCTGACCGGACGGGATGGTCAGCTTACTGCTGCTGTCATTGCTCTCTATCGTCACCCCACCACTGCCCTGCTGGATCTGAGATGGAAGCAGATGATTCAGTAGCTATTGATTAGTTATTGATCAGTATTATTTATTGATCTGTAGTATTTATTCATCAGTAATATTTATTGATTAGTTATTGGTCAATATACATTATTGATTAGTCACTGATCAAGTTACCAAGTTAATTAGTGATTCATCCGTATTAGTTATTGATTAGTATTAATTATTGATTACTTATTCATCCATATTAGTTATTGATTCATATTAGTTATTGATCTGTGTTAGTTATTGATACATTATTGATGCTTATTTATTGATGACTAGTTATTGATGACTAGTTATTGATCAGTATTGGTTATATATTAGTTATTGATCAGTATTGTTATTGATGAGTTATTGATCAATTTCTTACTGGCTTCCTGAACTTGAGCCAGGTGCAACTGAAGGGCGGAGCTCCAGAGAAGCGACAGCTGATCTCCACCTTCTCCCCTGCCAGGATCTTCATGTCTTCTGGGAACTGGATGATATGAGGAGGGAGGCCTGAACACAAACACACACACACACACATACACACGCATAAATCATGCATACACAAGTGTGCATGATTAGGTTAGTATGATGTGTGTGTGTGTGAGTGTGTGTGTGTATGTATGTCTCTCTCTCTCTCTCTCTCCCTGACAGCTGCATGTTCTAGCAGAGTGGTTTGGTTTACACCGTGCAGGATCAAGAGCTTCT
>OMNS01079991.1:11118-21736 GCA_900303225.1 Laemonema laureysi
TCTGACGTCAACACTGCTGTAGCATTCTGCTCATTTTAGCAATCATACAGTCCTCGTCATCATCACATGGTTCCATAATGCATGGTTCTCATAATGCATGGTTCCATCGTAACGCATGGCTCCATCGTAACGCATGGTTCCATCATAATGCATGGTTCCATCATAATGCATGGTTCTATAATGCATGGTTCCATCGTAATGCATGGTTCCATCGCAACGTATGGTTCCATAATGCATGGTTCCATCATAATGCAGGGTTCCATCATTATGCAGGATCCCATCATAACACATGGTTCCATATCGCATGGTTCCATATCGCATGGTTCCATAACACATGGTTCCATAACACATGGTTCCACAATGCATGGTGCCACAATGCATGGTTCCATATCGCATGGTTCCATAACGCATGGTTCCAGCCACTCAAAACTTTGACACAGATGTATCAATAAAAAAAGAATCCCATTTCCCACATTGTCACTTAAAACTGATGGGTTTACCCAGGACATAATATATTAGTATTTCTTCCAACTGTCAAATCAGGTAACGCAACAGTTACTCATAACTTATGACATCTAAAGTGGTCTAATAGGTGTATGCATGAAAACAATACAAATTAATTTTCACATGACAACAATCCAATATATCAATCAAACAAGGTGAGATTGTGGTGAGTCATGGGCAGGTCATTTGGCACCATGACATGAGACCATCACTAAAACCATGAGGTCATCAGAGATCAGGGGATTCAAATGAAGCACAATCATTCCACAAATTGTATATAAAAATGTTGTTTGGAATAGTATATGCAGATCAGATGAGAATCATGTTGTTAAACATCGCGATATTGACAATATTCATTTTTTGATTACAGTAATTATTTTACCTGAGTTAGATACCTGTAGTCATTTGAAACAACTAAAATATAAAATAAGAGAAACTGAGAAAGAGTTGAATGGAAACTATGACCAGTAGTCCCTTAACTATGGGTCATGTTAAGACTTATTAAAGCATGCTTTCTCTAAATTAACGATATAATCGATATAAACTCTCTCATCGTGTTGAAGGAGTTACTGGTTACACGTAACCTTCGGCCAAGTAGAGGATATATTTCCATATAAACTCTCTCATCGTGTTGAAGGAGTTACTGGTTACACGTAACCTTCGGCCAAGTAGAGGAAACTACTTGTGGCCAAAGCCTGTAAACTTTTAAATTGTGTGTCTTACTGACGCCACAATAAGAAATAAAAACAGAGGGATTATCCGGACGGCCATCGGTTCCACCAGCCGGCAGCACATGGGAGCAAACAAGCACTTTAACCCCCTGCCAGGAGCTGGGGTCATGCCTTGAAGGGCGTGGTCATGCCTTGAAGGGCGTGGTCATGGATACAACACTACATACAGTACAGTGCATACAAACGTTTGTATCACAAAACAAAAAGGAGAGACTGGCTCTACTGGAGTTTGTCACGTCCTCCGGTTACAAAGAGACATGAGACACACATCCACGCACCACCAGGCAGTTGACGGCTGAGATGATCACAACACTGGGTTGCCATGTTGGTTTGTTGGTTGACTTCTGGTTCTTTTTATTACTTTATACTACATCTAGTCCGCCGGAGCTGGGAGTGTTGTGGCGAAATGAAGAAACCAAAACTAAATACTAAAGTAGCCTAGCTATGCCATGGTGGGCCAAGAGGAGATGATAGAGAGATGAGACGGGGGTATCTCAGGGTCCTAGGAGGCATCGTCATGGATCTCCTCCAGCACGGCCAGCAGGTGCTTCAGGCCGTAGATGTAGCCGTGGTCCTGGCTATCGCTGGGAAACACGTGGGCGAAGTCAATCATCCTGACCTCCACCTCTCCTCCCTTCCCCTCCGCCAGGCCTGCATGCCTCCGCCCACCTCCTCCCCCCTCTGTCTCACCTCCGTCGCTCGCTCCTCGCCGCTCCTCGTGGGCTTGCATCAGGACCACTCCGTTACCGTTGGGCTGCAGCTCCACGCCGGCAGCCTCTGGGGCCGTCATGGTCGGGGCGGGGCCGGCTGGCGCCAAGCCGTCGCCACAGAGATGCCCCTTGGCAGCGTGTCGGTAATGCTGAGCGGCTTTCCTTTGGTTGTCGTACCGGTGGGCCAGGCTGTAGCCCGGCGTCCAGCCCTGGATGTTGTTATTGTTGTACTCGGACATTTCCTCCAGCGCCTCCATGCCCGGCCTCCCCTCCTCCACCCCCCCCGTCGAGCCCCCGGTGTCTCGGATGTCCCGGTCCTCCGCCACCTCCGTCCCCGGAGCTGCGATGGGAGACGAAGAGGGGGAGGAGGAGGAGGAAGGATGGCCCTCGTAGACGAAGAGCAGGGAGCTAGCGTAGAAGGCCAGCTGCCTCTGGGACTGGAACCAGCCCAGGATGCGCTGCACCCTCCTGAGGCTGGCCGACACAGCGTCCAGACGAAGCCCTGCGCCGTTGTGGAAGAATCTGGAGAGGCCTGGAGGGACAGGAAGTACCACACCGTTGAGGAAGATAAGAAGATAAGAAGAACAACAAGTGACTTAAGTCGATCTAGTATCCATATTGAATACGACTTCATTTAAAAACCGTAGCTTAAGCTAAGGGGGACTGACTGACGTCTCCTTCGTACGTACCTTCCTTGATAGTATCCTTCACCAGGCCCCTCCCATAGTGCTGGTTGTAGGTCTCAAAACTGTCACTGCACACCTTATACACCTGAAGGAAAACATGAAGAACAATATGAAGGCAATCTTCATCATACTGTTTATACATGAAGATTAACAAGTTAAAAGTCTGTAGTGTTGCTTAGTGAAAGGAATGAAGGTTAGGTCAGGTTACGTTCTGGTAGAAGTATCCTTACCTAGTAGAGGCCCTTAACTACACCTTAACTACGCCCGTTTAACGCACCTTTTCTTGTACTTTCTCTACTACTTTGCTTCAGCAATCGTCACTGTTTGTTGCGTTACAATTTGAATCATTATGTTAAACCCTAATCCCTGAATGAAGCACATTGTATATTAAGCACCAGTATAAACAGCTCCTAACCAACCAACCAACCAACCAACCAACCCACTTTTCAACTAATTCTGTCATTTACACAACCTCTATTTAGTCATTTACAGATTATACAAATTATAGTGTATGGTAACACATTATACTGTACGGTAACACATTACAGTGTACGGTAACACATTATAGTGTATGGTAACACGTTACAGTGTACGGTAACACATTATAGTGTATGGTAACACGTTACAGTGTACGGTAACACATTATAGTGTATAGTGTGATTTATTACACACAGTCTATTTAGCTGTAGCTGCTGGGATACTAATACTGGTTTCTGACTACTACACTAAAATAAAGATCATGTTTGCAGACAAACATGTTTTATACTCCGTGTGAACGTTCTGTTAGTTAAGACCAGTGGGGTCTAAATAAACCAGAAAATCCTCATCTGCAGAGTAGACTTCCTTTGTTTTCTCCACAATCATTTTGTTCTCACGACCTAAGTTCTACCCGTAGTATATTTGTCATGGATTCATATGATTATTTACGCAAGACCTTTTCAGCCCCCAAAAACAATATATATCCAATATATGTATCCAACGATGTCACCATGTCCCTACAAAAGTTATGAACTACACATGTCTCCATCAGGGGAACTACAATTCCCATTCACCCTCATGCCGAGGACCAGGAAGCCGATTTCCTCCATCAGCGGGTATTTCCTGATCTGCTGTTCTCTCTTCTCCTGCGAGGCGAACGGGTCGTAGCTCCGCTGACCCAGCTTCACATCCATTATGCAAGGCTTGTTGAAGCGCCGAGTAACGTCCTCTAGCTTCAGGTATAGGTCTGAGTCACACAGACAGAGAGGGAGAGGGAGAGGGAGAGAGGGAGAGAGGGAGAGACAGAGAGAGATAGAGAGATTATGGATAAGGGAAAATACTACGTAGTAAAGTGGAGACCCAATTATAAATGAATGTTCTTTAATGGTCTTTGATGGCATCATAACATAAACATATGAAAGAGTAATTGGTTTTCGCACATTCTGAACTTCTTACTCATCTTCATTGTAGATTTGGGAATCAGCTCAATCAGCTTTTTTTTTAATCATTGACTCAAAAGTAGGTTTGGTTTGTGTTTGAATAAAATGAAGAAGTGATTTGACCCCTTAGCTGGGATACAGTGTTAGGGTTGGGGTTAGTGATTTGACCCTTTAGATGGGATACACAGTGTTAGGGTTAGGGTTAGGGTTGGGGTTAGTGATTTGACCCTTTAGATGGGATACACAGTGCTACCGTTGGGGCTGTCAGGACAGCTGCAGGTGCCGTAGTATTTGGGGAGATGATCCTGGAGCTCCAGCAGACATGGGTCATAGCATTCCTCTGCATACACCTGGAACACACACTTCATGTCACTGGTGCCTGCTGACTAACCCTAACCTCTAACCCTAACCTCTAACCATAACCCTAACCTCTAACCCTAACCCTAACCTCTAACCCTAACCCCAGACAGAAGATAGCTCCAAATGGAGGAGGCATGTTGGCATGCAAAGTCAAAATGACCATGAAGTGTAGGAAGAAACAGACCGTGACTCTACTCTGGTACATCATTAGGAATATATCTGCTAGTCTTGTCATTATTCAGTATTCCTCATGTAGCAGAGAAACTGTTGTAGTTGAATCCATAGGAGACTTGATTGTCTTCCATTGGTAACAAATTCATGACTATAGTCATGCTGTGCTGACTATTGTTCAAATGTGAAATATATTATTATTATTATTTCAAAGATGACTTCAAATTGAGGATTTCTTTGTCGTAATGACATATTTTTTGAAATTATCTATTGGATTGTTATACTACTAAATGATCTGATTATTATACTACTAAATGATCTGATTATTATACTACTAAATGATCTGATTATTATACTACTAAATGATCTGATTATACTACTAAATGATCTGATTATTATACTACTAAATTATCTATTGGATTATTATCCATTCTTGCCCTAGTGATGTATACATGAACCTGTAAACTGTGTGTTGGTAACACGTCAACACATGTATACATGAACCTGTAAACTATGTGTTGGTAACACGTCAACACATGTATACATGAACCTGTAAACTGTGTGTTGGTAACATGACACATGTATACATCAGCCTGTAAACTGCAGTATATCAGGTCATGTAATGCAGTAGTAGAAGGTGTGTGTGTGTCTCTCTTACCTTGGTGTAAAACTGCATCTCTCGCGGACCTCTTGGGGGAGGCTGAAGCTGTTTCAGGACTGTCCCGTCTGGGTGCTGTAAAATACCTGTTGCCAAAACATGAATAAACATCATGAATAAACATCATGAATAAACAACTACTAACCGTGTTGGCTCTCCCGATAGGCTCATGAGTGTGTGTGTGTTTAAAACCAGAGCATGTTACTGTATGTTCTCTTCATGACATCTAGGACTTGAGAGGTTTGAAAGGTTTTAAACCTATTGCTCACAGCCATTAACCTTAAAAAGCTGAAACTACCATTACCACTGTTTACTTAATACCTTTCCACCAGCAACAGCCCATTCTGGTATAACTGGAATCACCAAAACCTCGACCAGGAGGACAAGTGGTCCCACAAGTAATGCACTCAACACCATTATGTTAAACGTTGCATTATCATTTCTAACTCAACTTGAATTGTATGGTATTGGTTCAGAAGGGAATCACAAACCTTGACACAGCAGCCTCCAATGAAGACATTCAGGAATTCATTTATTGTCCACAGTTGATCTACTTTATTAATCTATTGCTGAGAAGTAGGCAACATGGACCTGTTCCAGATTCCGATTCTGATATTACTGACATATGTTAGCCGTGCTAGCATAGCAACGTGACCTGACATGGTCAATATATGCTTACAAAGACACTCATTATGATGTATAATATCACCTGAACCATATCAGAGTTCAGTTATGATGTATAATATCACCTGAACCATATCAGAGTTCAGTTATGATGTATAATATCACCTGAACCATATCAGAGTTCAGTTATGATGTATAATATCACCTGAACCATATCAGAGTTCAGTTATGATGTATAATATCACCTGAACCATATCAGAGTTCAGTTATGATGTATAATATCACCTGAACCATATCAGAGTTCAGTTATGATGTATAATATCACCTGAACCATATCAGAGTTCAGTTATGATGTATAATATCACCTGAACCATATCAAAGTTCAGGTGATACAGTTAATTGTGATATAGTACAGTTCATCATGATATAGTACAGTTTGTGATATAGTATAGTTCATTGTGATATAGTATAGTTCATTGTGATATAGTATAGTTCATTGTGATATAGTTAATCGTGATATAGTATAGTTAATTGCGATATAGTATAGTTCATCATGATATAGTTCATTGTGATATAGTATAGTTAATCGTGATATGGTTCATTGTGATATAGTATAGTTCATCGTGATATAGTTTAACAGTTGAACTGTGTGTGTATAGCACTGCCACTTTTCAACACTTTCTTTCCCTTGTTTGGCGACTAGTGTGTTTGTCTATGAGAAGATAGAGTTACTGGTTAGTCATTCTAAAGGTCACAGACTAGCATGTGTCTGCCAAATGGTCAAATCTCTCCTCAGTTGACTGGTGGCAGGTGTTACTGACCTGCCATTGGCTGGTGGCAGGTGTTACTGACCTGCCATTGGCTGGTGGCAGGTGTTACTGACCTGCCATTGGCTGGTGGCAGGTGTTACTGTGAATTGTTGACAACGTGGAGGTTTGAAAAGCACATTCCAACTGGTTCCAACAGATTCTGCCTTCAGGGCAGAAAAGGTCTGGGATGGTGACGTCAGACCATGACCATATAAGGAGGGATGGTGACATCAGACCATGACCATCTAAGGAGGCATGTCCGTTTGGCGTGGACGCTGGCTTGCTAATAAAGTCAGTGTCTCCCACATCCTTAACCTTTAGCTAACTAACTCATCATTTCTAATGCAACCTAAACAAGCATTTTCTAAAGTTATATTGAATCTACCGCTAGACAAATTAAACTAACATTGTGAACGCATTACCAGCCTTATTGACAATACAACCAAGGATTCCCTCGTCCTGGCTTGTCTCTATGGTACATCTGATATGCTTAACCACACTGGTCTACTGGTCACTACGAGTGGAGCAGCTGGGGAGACTGGTCAGGAAGTAAGAATATCATCATCCTCATCATCAGGAGTAGTAGTAATTCCTCAACACGAAAGAAACAGGCAGGTCCTAACTCACTGTGACAACATGACTGTCGGATAATTGGTTCCAACCTACCTGCGGGACGAGTGTTGGACTAGGGATGAACATGAGGAGGGTGTGCTGTACTGCTGCTCACTTTCAGCACCAGTAACTGATTAACCAGGTGTTGACCGAGCAGGTGAGCTTTGTACCATCCAATCAATGTAATAAATCACCTGATAGCATCGCATTGGTAGGAGCTCTTGTATGAGTATCTTGTATAAACGTGTATGGCTCCGGTGTTCTGGTGGTCGGGTCAACTCACCCACTTTATCCACGCCGTACTTGTGACCCGCCACCTGGTGTGACAGCGGGACGCAGCCGCTGAGGTGCAGGGCGCCCTGGGGAGCCTTGTCCTCCACAGGGGGTCCCGAAGAGAGGGTGAGGTTGACCCCCAGGGTTGGGCTAGAGTTTAGTTCCAGTCTGCCCAGGGATACCGAAGACTCCATGATGGCCTGATGGTGGCTTTATGGCGTTCATGCAAATAGTCTTCTAACACAACTAAATAAAATAAACATTAAAGGAGGGAACTTTGAGGATTCACATATTGCTGTTACGTCAGAGAATAAACCACAAGGTAGGTTTTTAAAAAGCCTTCATGGGACCGACCCCCCGGGGTGAGGGTTGGGTGACGAGGAGTCCAGGGAGGTGAGGGACGTCCGAAGCAACGCCGATTCAATGGCTCTCATATCTTAAATACACGTTGGCCACATCCCACTTCCTCGGGAACACCTTCTCTGTCCTCGCCTCCCAGAGCCGTAGACACCCCCGGATATCCTGTCAGTCAGCAGTGGAAACAGGGGACATTATCTTCCAAACCCGAGCAACTTTATTTATTCCAGTTTCGATAGCGATCTGAGGCATTTTCAAATCAGACACTGAGAGTCCGGATCCTCCCCGAGTGTCCCCGAGTGTCTCCGAGTGTCCCCGCTGTCCCCCCGACTGTCATGACCTCAGTCTGTCGTGGCATTAATCCTCGACATAAGGTACAAAGTCTGCGTTGTCATGTTCAAATCCATCCCAACATATCATGTCGGCAGAACTGAGGTAATGTAGGCGGCGACACACAGAACGCGAGCTGAGCCTCCTACACTTGCGACACGCTGTTTCGACACTGTCGTAAAAGAAGACACTTTATGGCAAATATCATTCTATACGTCACAAAACGTCACACCCATTACTCTGCACAGATATGCAAATAAAAGCATCCATAAAATGATGGCCTTCAGTGACATGTCCCACAACCTGACTTCATGGGACGTCTTGGGTCAAAATGACGTCATCACCCCTGACCCCAGTGTGTGAGGAGAAGAAGAAGAGTCAATACATATGATCTATTGGATCCACAAACAGTCAATACATACATCAATAAAGGTTCAGCAGTTTAATATGAAGTGAGCTCATGATGTTCATGTGGACGGTACCGCCCCTCCCAACGGAGAGGAAGGCGCACTGATTACAGCAACTATCTGTTGGAAACATCAGCAGTTAGAATAATTAGCCTAACTTCACAGTAAACATGTGTTTCCGGCAGCATAGCGTCATTCTCTTCCATGTTCTGGAGACTGTGCAAGCATACACATTTAAAGTAGACAATAGACATAATCCCAGGAAAATAGAAAATAAGATTTAAAATGACATATGACACATCCCTATTGACTGAACAATATGTAGTATGCATGTTATTATGTATGCATTATACTACTTTTAAACGTTCAGAACATCAAAACAATTGTATTATCTGGACGATAATCATATTGATAATAAGATAATAATATAATAATTAAATAATTAAATAATAACAACTGACCAGAGAGGACTGTAAGTAGCACGATTCAAGATCCTTGGCCACCGTCATGAAAATGTTTATTGGTTGCCTGATGGCTATCCTCCATATATTAATGAGAACTTTTAATATTGTACAAATGTCCATATTTTACAAATCAATGTATTCCATATTTTCCAAATGTCCATATTTTATAAATGCATATACAACATCTAAACGTCATCTGACATGTCTGTAGTCGCTTCAGTAAATTGATTTCAAGTTATCCGAGGGTTCCTTCAAGCGTTGGCCTCGTTCACGTTCACTACAGAACGCCTGGAACGGGATTCTGCAAATGACCGTTATTGGCGAGGGAGTGGGCGGGACTTTCGATATAGGGATATCCGTTTCTGTTATATGGTTCGGATATTGCTTTGTCAGATATTTAAAAAAAAAATCCATATTTATTTGTTGTTGTGGTTGTGGTTGTTGTTGTTGTTCTTCTTGTTCTTCTTCTTCTTCTTGTTTTTGTTCTTGTTTTTCTCATGTTCTTCTTCTTCTCGCTCCGGGGACTGTTAACTGGCATACACAGTTACTAGGAAAATACCGGAAATTGCGCTGCGGTAGACCCGGATAACGCTACAAGTCATGACCCTCTCTCAGCCTCATTCCTAACTCCGTTTCCACTGCCCCCACCCAGTTTCAACGGCTCGACCGTAAACAGGAGAATGCGGAACACACTGCTAAGGTATTAAGTAGGAGGGTATTGGTAAACACACAGTACTCAGGTAAAAACTATGAGTGTATTGGTAAACACACAGTACTCACACACTGCTCAGGTACAAACTAGGAGGGTATTGGTAAACACACAGTACTCACACACTGCTCAGGTACAAACTAGGAGAGTATTAGTAAACACACAGTGCTCAGGTACAAACTAGGAGGGTATTGGTAAACACACAGTAGTCACACACTGCTCAGGTAAACACACTGCTCATATTGTCCTGTCCAGGAGAAGACTGCGAGTTGCTGATCATGGCACAGAGAAGAATAAACAAGGTAAGAGTACTACTACTACTACTAGTAGTACTACAAACACTACTAACACTTAAAAAAGCCTTAAAAGCCTTTTGGTGCTGCCTGTCAGTTGAAGCCTCCGTGTAGTACTTTATCATGTACTTTATCATGTCTCCTGTGTAGTACTTTATCATGTACTTTATCATGTCTCCTGTGTAGTACTTTATCATGTATTTTATCGTGTCTCCTGTGTAGTACTTTATCATGTCTCCTGTGTAGTACTTTATCATGTACTTCCATCATGTTTCCCATGTAGTACTTTATTGTGTACTTTATCATGTCTCCTGCGTAGTACTTTATCATGTACTTTATCATGTCTCCTGTGTATTACTTTATCATGTACTTTATCATGTCTCCCATGTAGTACTTTATCATGTACTTTATCTTGTTTCCTGTGTTGTACTTTATCATGTCTCCTGTGTTGTACTTTATCATGTACTTTGTCATGTTTCCTGTGTAGTACTTTATCATGTAC
>OMNS01079993.1:0-13732 GCA_900303225.1 Laemonema laureysi
TAAGTTGCCTACCGATGTTGAATGCACTTATTGGAAGTCGCTTTGGATAAAAGCGTCTGCCAAATGACTGTAATGTAATGTAATGTAATGTAATGTAAAGTAAAGTACCGTTTAAGCAGGGGCGGGCTGGGGTTGAAATTCAGCCCGGGAGCTTGGTTTGGAGAGGCCTTTTATCCGATCGCACAACAGACACAAGTGGATTCCACTCGGCCTGGAACAGACCGGCCGTTCGGGAATCCGAATGCCCCTGGCAGTAAGTATCGGGCGGTGAAGCAGATTTTTGCAGACGTTTGCAAAAAATCTGTTACACCGCCTGGATTACTTTGGATTATAGAAAGCAACAAACACGGTCTCAAAATCAACTTGGGTATTATACATGTTAAACAGACCCGGGACCCGATAAAACGTGGATCCAACATGTCCGAACCCGTATGGGTCCCGGGTCAGGTCTCGGGTCCCTGTGGCCCCGTCAAACCCTCTAGTATGCTGTCAACAGTATGGTGCTGCCATCTAGTGGCCAAGGGAGAACTAATTCATTAAAAATAAAAATACGCATTAAAATTAAAGTGCAGTTAAATATTTTATGTTTAACAACAGACGTCGGGAGGATTGTTTTCATCCTGTAACGGCATAGCACGTTTTTAGTCATCTGAGGAATGGAAACGGGAGACTGTGGGGTTCACTTGGGACAGAATTTAAGCTCTGTCAGGTCACCCTTTCAGTTCAGCATTTGGTTTTCTTCTACGCCTTCAAGAACCTACTAAAGCCGAGCCTACTAAAGCCAAGCCTACTCAGGGTGTGTTTAGCACCTGGGAGATGATGCTCACAGATCATGCCTGTACTACGGTCACAAGCGTCCTCTGCTTGAAAGGAGTGGCAATGAACACAATATTTTGTAATAAAGTATTTTTAATACATGTAAAAACTAAAAGCATGGAGCAACTCAGCTGTTCTGCTAGAGGGTTCTAAACTAAACTAAAACATGGTATGCCTTGACTTTGCAAGCAGGTCATTTATTAGTATAGAAGTTGAAGGTCTCTCATGACGATAGCCTTTAGTTCTCAACTCTATCGCATGCCCATGATAATGATTTCCTCATGGGAGTTGTTTAGCATCTAAAAGGTATCAGGGGTAATGGTCAATAAATGTGTTTATTTATTTAAAATGTGTGAATGCAGACTATCTAATCTATCTATGTAATCTAATACAGCAACAAACCAACTCAATGGGAACACCTAAATATACCAGTCGGTCTTCTCCATAGTGGACTAACATGGCATTCCCCCTCTGCATTGTCACCCCCTGGTGGTAGAGCCGCGTATGATCAGTCAGTGATCATACATTTCCTTCATTTCCTTGAGGACCTTGATGCTCTCACTGTATCTCAGCTGGTTTCTGTTGGAAGACTCCTTCCACCTGGAAAAGATTCCTCATCATGGATCTTTCTCCAACGTATTCATCCAGATGAAAACACCAATACGTTGGACAAACCTTTGTCGTATCTTTTTCCAACGTTCCATGTGGTCACAGATGAGAGAAGCAGGAACAGGAAGCTGGTCCCCAGTGAGCTGTGAGCAGGAGAACACGTCCTAGGAAACAACACCAACAGCAGTGTTTCAAGCTACATCAAATAATAGTAATACAACATTTTGAATATTTGAACACATATTACAAGGCACCTTGGATACGGTGGGCTTGTCAGTGGGCGGGATCCTCAGGTTGAGGTGTTCTCCAGATGGGCTGAAGGGGCAGGAGGTGGGAGGAGGGAGTCTGTACACGCTCGGAGTCTTCCCGTTGAGCATGTCTGTCACCTGACCACATGTGGACCATTAATACATACATGGCAATGGTCTACTGCTTTAACGCCTTTAGACCCGGATTTAGACCAACGTGTTTCTGATTTACGACTAAAACTCCAAAATGTGGAGAATATACAATCATTATATTTAAAATAATTGAACTAATAATTGTAAATCTACAATAAATAGTACTTTGCTCTAACCTATCAAAATAGACCCATAGATCCTTGTATGCTGTGGATTGTGGTAGCAGTGGCTGGTTTAACCTGTGTGGTGGTGGCTGGTTTAACCTGTGTGATGGCTGGTTTAACCTGTGTGGTGGTGGCTGGTTTAACCTGTGTGGTGGTGGCTGGTTTAACCTGTGTGGTGGCTGGTTTAACCTGTGTGGTGGTGGCTGGTTTAACCTGTGTGGTGGCTGGTTTAACCTGTGTGGTGGTTGGTTTAACCTGTGTGGTGGTTGGTTTAACATGTGTGAAGTATGTACTCCACCATACTACTAACTCCTACATACTACTCACTACTACATACTACTAATTCCTACATACTACCACCTCCAACATACTACCAACTCCAACATACTACCAACTCCTACATATTCCAAATCATGAACATCAGTTGCTTCCGTCTTTCCTCTCAATAAGCTGTCCATGGTCCAGACCTGGTCTTCCTCCAGGGTCTCGGGGGGTCCTGGGGAGACTGGCTGCTCAGGAGCTGAAGGGTTGTTCCTCATCCAAGCACGGCAGATGGGATACAGTGGGCTGCCGGTGCTGAATTGAGCCAGGTCCACACTACGGTCAAACAGCTTGATGATATAAGTGTCTGAAGAAACAGAAAAACACTAATTGACAATCAATAATGATAATAATTAATAATAAAGGAAATGTGACAAAGTAGGGCAGAAACTAACAACTATTTTGATAATCGATTAGTCTGACGATTATCATTTCAATTAATTGATTAGTTGACATTGTTTACAGAGAAAAAGATGTATGCATTAAAATGTATGAAATCCAACATGCAGTGCTCAGTTTGAACCAGTAAAACAGTTTTCCATACGGGAGGAAAGATTGATCTATATGTCAATTTGCACTGCTATAGATAACTATTTTAACTCTTGTGTTTAGTATCAGTCACAAATGAATGAGTCAGCTAGTTGTCATTTACAAACAGTTGACATTTAGCATATCTGACTTAATATCCACCTACTCATCAAATATTAATGCCCACCGAGCGAGCAACAAACCAAACCAGTGATATTTTGAAACACGTTGTTGGTGCTCACTCTGTTTGTGCTGACTGCTCTCTGGTAAGCCATCTTCCATCTCCTTTCTCTTCTTCCTTCGATGGTGAGGGAACCTTGATGACGACCTACAGTGGGAAGTGCAGGAACTTTAACCAGTAACTAGACACACATTGAGCCCTTATCTTTTCATACTAAAATCACATACATTTTTATCATTTGAAAATAAAATGATACTGAAATAACACTCAGTGAGCCCTCTAATGTTGATCATAGAAATTCCAGACAATTATTAAAACAAAATGTAACCACCAGTTATGCTGTGATATTTAAGAGGGATATTTAGAGAGTTGTAGTTCCATAAAATCCTAAATGAACATACATGTACAGACATAACCTAGGCTAATGAAAACTATATTTCACCACGTCTCGTGCAAGAAACACTGTGGCAGTTTCAAACATGTCTCCCCATAATGACAAATCATTTCATGATGAATGACTAAAGAATGACCAAAACCTATTACCACCAACATAGTAACTAACATGCTCTCAACACAAGCCCTATAGAGAGGACACTTTGTCATGCAGCTCTCCCTGGCTCTCTCCATCCAAGCTGTCTTTACATGCCATAATAGAGAAATGTATGTATGTAAATATGTTGTCTGCTGTTGTTCAAACACTCACCGTTTTCCAGCAGACAAAGGAGACAAGTCCCTGAGAAGTCAGCAAACAACACAAAACGTTAATGAATGTGAAGTTTGTAATAGATAGAATAAAAGTTGTTTACACATCTGTTGAAAACCATACTTGTTTAGAGAGTCTGCTGTCGTCTTCCCAGCATCATCTTCATTCTGCTCACTAGAGGAAGGTCATGTTGGTTTCAAGGTGACCATGTTTCATCATTTAGGAATGTACACACAAACCAACTGACCTTTCAGTGTCATTCTTTTCAACCAGAACCTGCAAGACGGCATCTAAACGACTGCGAGCAGCACTACCCTCTTGATCTGTAAGTAAAGTCCTTCTGTTACCATTACTACAAGAAATGAGGTGAAATACAGCATCTATCACACCATCCATCACAACTAGCCATACGTCATCATACACCTACTGATACTGCACAACGTCTAGTGAGATAATACTGAATAGTGATTTGTGCCCTTAGGATGAGATAATACAGAAGAGTGATTAACGTGATTAAAGAGCTACAAGTCATTTTCGGGTTATTCAAGTTATTTAGGTTGAATTCACCTGGTCTCTCCGTCTTGATCTTCAGATGGTGCATGACGAGCTACAACACACACACGTATGTATGTATGTATGTATGTATGTATGTATGTATGTATGTATGTATGTATGTATGTATAGATAGATAGATAGATAGATAGATAGATAGATAGATAGATAGATAGATAGATAGATAGATATAACAAATATACTGCGATATTTTACAACAGGTCGAGAGGCAGTTGGCAATATAATGTATATTAATAATGAACCTTATTCATTTGAAACGTAATAACCTGTCGATGCCTAACTAGACGACATGATCCCATCCGTAACATCATATTTCAAATAAGATGAGTGGCTCAGATCAATACTTCTTACCAATGTTGAGCTAGCTGACTTAGCTTCCCGGCTGACTTAGCTTGCTAGCTGACTTGGCTCTCCGGCTGACTTAGCTTGCTAGCTGACGCAGCTTCCTGGCTGACTTAGCTTGCTGGCTGAGTTAGCTTCCCGGCTGACTTAGCTTGCTAGCTGACGCAGCTTCCTGGCTGACTTGGCTCTCCGGCTGACTTAGCTTGCTAGCTGAGGTAGCTTCCCGGCTGACTTAGCTTCCTAGCTGAGTTAGCTTCCTAGTTTGTTTACCTTTTGAACGTTTGGAGACGTTCCTCTTCCGCGCGCTGTCTGCTTCCGATTGACCAATAGGTGCAAGCAGTGCAGCGTGGTCCCGCCCTACATCCATGGTCCCGCCGCGTCATTGGCTGACTGATAAGTCGACCATAGCAAACCCAAAGCACATTGGTCCCACTTGAGGTAACGTTCGTTCTGCACAACAAAGCGCCCAACATGTGTTTTATTCATGTTACGTCGTGTAAACAACTTGGTTGGATGCTGAGATTTCCAAACGAAGGCACACACATTGTAAATGACGTCACGCACATGTGTTGGTCTAATCCATGTAACTTGATTTGGTCGCCGGGTCAGTTTAACGGTTACTTCAAGCACAGCGGCATATGAAGTCCAGGTAGGTACATCTCAACTCATGCAAGGGTGGTGTCATCAGTGTGTTGTCTCTTCCAATCCTAAAGACGTGGCATCACCCATCTCTCAGGCACAACAACCATTGTAGACAACTTTCATATTGTATAGGCCTATCAAGCCAGTCAACAAAGCCTGAGCAGAAGACCTGGTGTCGCCTGTCTGTAGATCCCACCAGACGACCACCCTGGCCCTCGACTGACCTGGAATCACCCTTCACCAAGACGACCCTCTCTGGTTACAACATGTCTTCACACCAGAGGCACCAACAGGATTCAGTTCTGGCAAAGTACGACTGGTTTTGGTGATGAAGCGTTCAGCTTGTTACAACCGGTTTTGGTGATGAAGCGTTCAGCTTGTTACAACCGGTTTTGGTGATGAAGCGTTCAGCTTGTTACAACCGGTTTTGGTGATGAAGCGTTCAGCTTGTTACAACTGGTTTTGGTGATGAAGCACATGTTCAGCTTTGCTGGAAACATGTCATTTCAATGGCTGTTGGAAGCCTGTAAATGTGGTAGGGCTAATACCCTTTCCACTCCATCTCTCCAGGTGCTCTATGTAACAAATATACTGTAGTAAATCATAGATATCACAGATCACAGATATAATATATTAGGGACACATGCTAAGTCCACAACAACGCTACAGCCAGTATGTCCTCCTTTGAAATGTCTGCTGGGCCAGAACATCTCTTTTTGTTTTGGTCTGTGTGTTATTCTCAGAGTATCCCGGGTTGCCAGATAGGAAACAAATTGGCACACAAACACAGCGTGCTGCAGCCATGGAAGCAAGCAAACAAACTGAGGTTGTTATAGAGTCTACCTCTTTGGAAAAAGCTTGACAAGTAAACACAAGTACATCTTGGAGTCTTAGTCTTGCGCTCGTCTCATGTAATGTTGCATTCCACTCATCTTGTGCTCGTCTTGTTTTCGTTCAGTGTCCTCAACCTGGCAACACATGTGAGCGGGCGGAGACAACTCTCCAATAGTGTGAATTTGGACTGCAGTACCCATTTTAAACACTCTGTGTCATTGTTACATACAGCACCTTTAATGTAATTATATGTTAAATACAAATCAAAACCTATTTTTAATGTAATTATATGTGTAAACTATCACTCTTACTTAGATCCAGAAGGAAGGGAAACGACCCCAGTTTGGCGATCAGTTTTTATTTTCAACAACAGGCCAGTTCCTATCATAGTGTCAGGAGTCCCGGTGGTGACTTCCCTCGGTTACGTCCTCAGAATCCAACACGCATAACTGTATATCCATCCATTCATTCTGCTCTCCACCCACAGCTACGTCAACCTCGGGCATTCGCCGCCCGCCCCCCTTGTATACAAGGCCAATTCTAAGCCACGCCCCTTCCACTCCACAACATGCTGAATATATAATATAATATCAAAAGCTAATCTGTCTCTTCTTTGTGTAATTATATGTTGTATGTTATTTGTAAGTTCATATGTTATGTACAAACATACGTCAAAACCTAATCCAAAATATGCTCTTCATCTTTCCATATGATCATGAGTGTTATCATGGACATTATACATGTTTACCAGTATTTACTAGTTCCTTATTTCAGTTTAAAACTCCCCAGACATCCAAGCACCAACTCTGTATTGATGGCTCCTTGCTTTCCAAGGTACGTGGAGCGTTTCCGCTACGCCGAGCCCAGGAGCCGAGCTGAGCGGCGCCCGGTGTCTCCCGCTGGGAGAGGGGAGGCCTTCTGGTGGATGTGTCCTTCGTCTCCCAGTCCCAGAGCCCCACACTCAGGACACATGGGTGTGCTTTCAACACTCAGGTCCTCATAATGTCAGCGATGCTCCTGATGACAACACAGCTTTACTGGAGCTATTTCTGAAATGTTTCAGATGACATGGCACCCCTGAAAGCAGACCAGGGACCTGATGACATGGCACCCCTGAAAGCAGACCAGGGACCTGATGACATGGCACCCCTGGGGGGACCTGGCTCCCCTGGCCCAGTGGAGCCAGGCGGGAAAGCCAGCACCATAAGGCTGTATAGAGAACTACTTGATATAAGTGCATTGGTGGGTCAGCTATTTGCTATATTAAGTGACATGAATGTGTTACTAAATATATTGTAAGCCCCATACAATCATAGATTTGACCACAAATCAAATCCTTTCTCTCCAGAGGACACAGGGGAGATGTGAAGGGCTGTGTTTGTTGTGGGTCTCTGTCTCTATGGCCTGCCACTGAAATGTCTGCAGGAGAGTCCAACAGTTCTGGTGGTGATAAATATTTACATTCCACAACCGAGCCACATGTCCAGCTTTAAGCTTTTATTTATTTTAATTCTTGGTATTCTTGTTTATGTTCTACAGTTCATTCAGCCTACAAATGTCAAATGCAGGAGAGAACTGTAAAAGCATTGCAGTACACACAAGATGAAATGATCCCTTTTCTGGACTTGTATTATATGTGTTTATATGTATTTATACCACAGCATTGTTGAATACTTGACTTCCAAGGGTTTTGTTATTGTTAAATAACAGGACTCCTCTGAGTTCTGCTGTGCTACAAATCCAACATTAACAACAAAGGTTAAATACAACATCCACCAGATAAGCAATATAATATAGAATATAAAGCACAGGACACCTATGGTGGTTTATTCCATGTGTGTATTGGTATATATATATGTATATATATATATACATATGGTATATGTATATTCGTAGGTTAGCAGGGGGTTATTCCTTCCCAGTAGTGTATATGTATATATGCATGGAGTGGTAATGAGGGTATTCATTGTATCCTTGCAGGACCTGGATGACCTTCGGGACACAGAGGTCCTGCAGGAGAGAGACGGCACACTGCTACAGAAGAGGTGTGAAGACACAGGGAGTGGGGGGCGTTTGGTTCTTAAATGGCTCTTAAATAACCTTTTTGTTTTCATCTCAGTCAAAGCTCTGTCAGCAGTGGCTCCCTTGCCATTAGCTCTGAGGGCCTGGGTTGCTCTGAGTTGTCCTCCCCCATCGGTGGAAATGAGCTGGTCCAAACACCCTTCTCTTCCAGTCCATTGGAATCAACCGTGTGTAAGCTACAACCAAAGCCTCAACTAAAATGATATTATGTTATACTGTATTATATGTTTTATTATATACACTCACCGGCTACATGGGTACAACTGGCTAGTACCGGGTTGGACCCCCTTTTGCCTTCAGAACTGCCTTGAGTTTTCGTGGCGTAGATTCAACAAGGCTGCACATCCATCATGTGAATCTCCTTTTCCACCACATCCCAAAGGTGCTCTACTGGAGGGAGATCTGGTGACTGGAGGCCATTTAAGTATAGTGAAGTAGATCAGCAGTTTCTGACATAACCCTAACCCAGTCTGTGTACATAACCCTGACCCAGTCTGTGTACATAACCCTGACCCAGTCTGTGTACATAACTCTGACCCAGTCTGTGTACATAACCCTGACCCAGTCTGTGTACATAACCCTGACCCAGTCTGTGTACAGAGATTCCAGAGAGGGAGCCTGAGAATGTTCTGCTGTATTATGTTGTACTGTATTACTAAGTGCAGTTTTGTTTCTGAATCTACAGATAACCTGCGCTCAGCTTCACCTACTGTTGGCCCCTCTCAGAAAAGCACTGTGCCTTCTTCCTCGGTTGGTCGTCACTGCCCAGAAGAAGACATCCTTTTCCAATGGCGGTTGAGGAGGAAGATGGAGCAGGCCAGGCAGTCCCTCTCACAACCTAGTCTCCACCAGCCACCTTCAGCTTGGCTGAGCCCTAGTCTCCACCAGCCCTCAGTCAGTGGATGCGTGGACCATATGGTAGAAACTCACACACATTATTTTGTTCCAATAGACACTTTTATTCACTTTTCATTCCAAGTTGTGAACGTGTGCTTTCCTCTAATATGTGTTGAGCAGCACCCCAAGTTCCAGGAACCTGAACCGTCTCAGAGAATGCTGCCATTTTTCCTTCCCATTTCACAACTTGGAAGCAAAGAAATGCATAGACTGTGTCCCCCAGCTGCAGGGAGCACGTCCACGTCCTCTCCACACCCTGCCTCCAATCTGCCTCTTCTCTGTGATGGTTCACCCGGCCCTGCCCGCTCATCTCCTACCATGCAACAGAAAGCGCGAGGCCAGCCTCCGAACATTACGACACCAAAACATTCCCAACCAATCCTGAAAACTGTAACTGAGCGCTCCCTGGAGGAGGACCCTGGTGCCCGTGAGTTGTGTCCACCACCCAGCTCACCAGAGTCAACGACTGAAGAATGGAACACTGTGACACCACTCTCTCAGAGTGAGAGGATGGCCAACAGGAAGCACAAGAGGTCAACTAGGTGCGATGCTGTGCCTGCGCTGTATCCGGTAAAACTGCATGAGCTGTCAGTTTCTGCTACTTCTTCATCTTTCTTCTGCAGACGTCGTGCTGGGGATGGGCCGGGCTATCGGAAGGTGAGCGGCTCAGACAAGATGGTTGCATCTTCTCCTCAAACGTCGGCCCACAACAAAGACAAACGGCAGAAGAACAGCCAAGTGCACCACCAGGAGGTCTGTTGTGCTCAACATGTACCGTCAGCACCATCAGCACCATCAGCTCCGTCTCCCATCCACCAGGCCTTAAGACAGGTCTGGTTGTTTTGGCCGTATTCACACAGTGAATCTGATTGGTTAGCACTGACTATGTTTATTGAATATGTTTGTTCAAATGTAATTCTATGTGAAGATAAAATGGCTGACGTTCCTAATTGGATGTGGACAGGCTGTTTCTGAGGGGCTGTTCCCCACACAGGGCACTTCCTCCTCCTCCACCCGACGGTCCATCCTGCCTGCTGCGGACGCTAACACGGCCACGCCTGTGGAGGTCGCCTCACAGCTGCTCCGGGAAGCCGAGGGTGAGGAGGGGGGACTCTGCCCTTTAGCCTGCCGTTGAGTCACAAGGATATTTTGGATGTAGGTTCCAAAGAACATGAGGAGCATATGACAGAAACATGAAACAGATACCAGACTGTTGGGTTGGAATCACAATCAGAAATTGGTTTGTTGGTAATTGGTAATTTTTACATTACAAGGAATTTCTTTTGGTCTGTTTGGTGCAGACAAACCAAAAAGAAGGAAGTAAAGAAATATAAATCCATCCATAATGTGTCTGGAGAGACTAAACTGCTTCTCTTGTTTAGACTCAGATGGAGGTGAGTTTGAAGGTGATGCTTTACTGCAGCTGCTACGCAACCAGCGGACTTGTGTCAAGGAGCACATTAGGTAAAGTAACCTAGAAATAGAAATTAGTCCTCATTAGTCTTGATGTTCTAAGAATAAACATTTATTAATGTTGGAAAATGTATAATACATAAGTGTTAGTATATATTAGTATCATGCAAATGTTTGTTTCTAATAAAGACTTGGTCTGCTTTTCCAGTCAGGTGGACTCCTTGTTGGAGGAATTCCAACAAGTGGGTGAATCTGCTTGAACTAAACTACATTTGGATTCCTCTTTTTATGTCATACATGAAGTAAATAAATCATGTATTTATACAGTTGCTATGCCAAATATCAATTAAAACGTGTCATGGAAACATGTTGGAAACATGTCATTTGTTAATGTTCAACAATATGTTGCATGCTTGCACGGTAAAACTAATTTCAAGTTGTGAATACATCATATTTACAATAACATGAACAGAAATAACCGTTTGGCTAGTAACGTATATACAAATGTCAGAGTGCCAGGAACAGAAGTAATGGGTTGTCACAGCAACATTATTCCATTATTATAAACATATGCAGCAACGGGATGTGTTTTTGTTCATGTGTTAGGACCACTCTAGCTTTGCATCTGTAGCATCGGAGCGTAGATAACAAGGACGCCCTCCGGAGACACTGCGGACTCCAGCGCCGCGGTGTCCACTCCCTCCGGGATGCGGTAGCGACGGCTGAACTCTCGGGTCACCGAACCAGATCCATCCTTCTGCAAACACACAAACACACGGAGGCCCGTCTGGTGGGTTGCGTGACTCTCGGTGCCCAGCGTCGTAATTACAGTATTTGTCTAAGTCCGAACCTTTTTGTCTTCGTGCTTTCCTTGCACTTGAACGAAGTCTCCGGTGAGCTTCACCACGAGGTCTTCTGGGCTGAAGAGCTTCACGTCAACGTGGACTCTGAAGCCACTTGGGTCAGAGTTAACCTGCCAACGCAAGGGATATTATGGAGTTCTGACATATTATTTGTATTGATCTGTAAAATCTTGTTGTTGTCGTAGTATGTGCCTATGTTATTGTGTCAGACTGAAATATCCACACTATTGTCTTGAGACGTAGTCCTCATCGAAGATGCGTTTCAACCTACCTGGGCAGAACTTGGCTGCTGGGTTCCTGGAATAAGTCGGCCTAAGTCAGATGTTTGTCCATAAATCCCATTTAACTGCGGGATGAGAGGCGGCAGAAACTTCTCCCATGATATCCCAGTAGCGGGAAGAGTGGGCGGCAGGACGAAGTCCATCTCGAGATCTGCTGACACAAGTGACTACCAAACGGAGTTGTCGTTGAGCACACGTGAGGGTGGTGCTAAGCTCCAGAACCTCCACTCGGGATCCTGTGTCCTGTCAGCCTCCAACCTTTATGAGTGTTCACTTTTCCACCCTGCTATTTAATCTGCGCTGTCAAGGACTCGGATGATCCTCCCCTCTCTGGCTAGGAGGTCAGGTGGTGGAGGGGGTGTTGGTGGTCACGGCATAATTATGGATGTAATAAATTCACTTACCGTTAGAATATCCAAGCAGCAGCCAGCTGCGCCTTGGCAGCGTGGACGCGCACCGTGGAGCGCGTTGTGGTGACGCTCAGCCGCTGCAGTGACGGGCGGCATTTAGACGAGACTTACGTTATACGTTTGGGGCACCTTGGCGCTTTCGTCAGCACCCGCAGCTGTCGTAGGATAACATATATTAACTAAGGAATGGAGGCTTATCTCTGAAATGTTGATCAGCCCAATGCCAATAGATGACAACATTAGTGCTTGTGGTGTTTTTTATAGCAATATTGTGTAGAGGCTCGTGTGCCCGCGTACACAGGGACAGCAGAGGGGCTCCGCCCAAATAGTTCAGCACATGAATGAAAGACTAATAATACGTTGTAGTTACCCGGGTGACACACTATTCTATATTTGCTCATGCATATGCTCGTATACTCCATCGTATTCTATATTTAGCCTTGGTGACTAAGTTAGATCAGTATAGAACTATGAAAACAAATGTTTTCTGTTTTCTAAAGTAGCCCTACCTCTGGGAACATATAGAGCTGTCACTCCAAGTCATACCTAAAAATGGCACCACTTGGGCTTGGAGTGGAGACATACAGAAGATTGAGCTTTGAGAAGACCTGCTAGACACAGGATTAGAAGCAATTACACTGATCGGACCACATCATCTAATTAATCTCAGTTCAAACTAGTAAGACAAACATGTCATTTCTTCACTGCTATTATTATTAATATTAAGTACAACAAGTGTGCCATCAAACAACATTGATTGGACAAAACAGAAAGGGTTGAAGTGGTTGATTTCATTTAATATTAATTTATCCTTGGAAACAACTGTCTTGCATCTAGTAATTATGTACATAACCATCTTCCAGTTACATACTGCAATATTCATCTTGGACATTTATTAATAGTCTAACAGACACAAACACAGAGCACATAGTATCCATATTGGCAAGTAATGAAAATGGTTTACAATGGACCATTTGTTGAGTGTTTTAGGGGATGCCCAGTGGGATTGTGAATGAGAGATAGTCCGCTATGTCCCCCCATTGAGAACGGTAATGTTGATATATTGTAATCCAGGTGGTCAGCACAGCCACCCAGAGGGCCAATCCCAGGCCTGATCGCTTCACATCTGGGACAGGAAATGACACAACTTAGAAAATCTGACCTCATCTCTTCATCACATCCTGTTGTGTTTAGAGGTCAGAATGCAGTTGTTGGCCGTAACCCGCAAACCTTTACTTACTCAGGCAAAACCACATTGAGAAGTAACATTTTATATAAAACATGGGATAATGAGATCATAAACCAATAAAAGTAAAAACAGAATTTTGCAAATGTCCCAAAAATCCCATTTATGATACAAGCAATAATATTAGTCGACACAAGAGATTTAAAATGAAACAAAATGATCAGTAAAAACTACAGCTAAAAGTAATTGGATGTTTAAAAAGGGTTGGTTTGGTAGAAATTGCATAGCCCTCCATCAGCTATTAGTGAGTGAAATGCTCTGTAGAATATCTGTTCTGGTTGACTGCGCCTGCCTCTGTATGAGACTATTTGGATTTTAGACTCATTTCTGACCAATCAGGGTATTTTTCCCGTTCCGGTCAATCACAGGTGCGTGAAATGCAACACTTCTCGGTGGCAGGGAGAAATGTAGAGAGGGAGCAGAGAG
>OMNS01080004.1:0-12787 GCA_900303225.1 Laemonema laureysi
CTCCTTGGTCAAAGGTTTTCGGTCAACATATAGTATTATATCTCACTGAAGAAGACGCTCGGCAGTAAGAAAACACACATCTGCTACACCACCAAACCCCTGCTACTGATTAAACTGCAGTGAACAACAAATGATCATTGCCCAAATCCCCCTCTAACCTCATTCTTATATTTTATTCTAACATTCCCCACGATCGCCGGTTATGCTGCCCTCACATAACTCGTTCACAAGCGATCCCTCATCCTCAACCAGATTTGCGCGATAGATAGCCCCGTGTTTTTGCGCAACGCCAAACTAAACCCGCGCGTCAATGAGTGACAGAAGTGGCCTCGCACTGCTGTGGCGTCACCCGTCCGTTATAAATACGGACCAGGGGACGACGTTCGGCACTCGCTGGGTCAAATACACACACGAGGTTTTCGCTGCTACCGAGTGCTTTGTGCTGTAACTAAGGCTGAGGACGAGACATGGCGCCAGGCAAGAAGGTAAGCGGCCCGCCCCCCCCCTGCACACCAGCGCACCAGGCGTCAGTAGGACTCGGACGCGTTGGGAAGTGGCGCATCCATCCATCCATCCGCATCAGAGATCGTTTTTTTTGGTCTTATTTCAGCATTACGAAGTCAGTCATTTACTCGATTAGTCGATTACTACTGGACTAATCTTTATACCCTGATCCACTCTTAGACCTGTTGCATTGAACCCGAAGCTGCACGCATCTGCATGCATCTCAAGTATTGCTAATGGCAACAACACCAGTACCACCTTGCTGGGAGGCCAGTGTGCGTTCCAGCAGGCTGTGACTCTCTCTCTGTCTCTCTGTGTGTCTGCCAACAGGGGATCCTTGAACGTCTGAGGGCTGGCGAGGTGGTGATTGGCGATGGAGGGTTTGTGTTCGCTCTGGAGAAGAGGGGCTACGTCAAGGCTGGCCCCTGGACTCCTGAGGCTGCCTACACACACCCTGAGGCTGGTAGGAAACACACACATACACACACACACACACACACACACACAGGTTCACACACAAACGCCACCACCGGTACCATGAGACACAGGAACACATGGAACAACAACATGTGTTGTTTCGTCCTTAACGTGTAACCTGCATGCTCACACAGTCCGCCAGCTGCACAGGGAGTTCCTGAGGGCAGGATCAAACGTCATGCAGACCTTCACATTCTACGCCAGTGATGACAAACTGGAGAACAGGGGTCAGTCCCTGAAGATCACCGTGAGTACAAGACATTCTACATATTTAATGATCAGAAACTGAGCAACCCCCCCAACAACCCTAAAATCTATCCATAGAGGTGATTTCATGATCATTATTGGCATAGGTCAATGCCATCATCAATGACCTCTTGGCCACCATCACTCTCCCAGGGTGCCCAGGTGAATGAAGCTGCCTGTGACCTCGCCAGAGAGGTGGCCAACGAGGGAGATGCCCTGGTGGCCGGTGGAGTCTCCCAGACCCCCTCCTACCTGAGCTGCAAGAGCGAGACCGAGGTCAAGGCCATCTTCAAGAAACAGCTGGACGTCTTCATGAAGAAGAATGTGGACTTCATGATTGCCGAGGTATAGGAGCATAGAGGGAGTTACGTCATATATGTGTATTAAAAGGCGCAATATGCAACATTTGCGAGTTCAAGCTAGCTCCGGTCTATATTTCAAATCTTTAAAATCAAATGTCCAAATGTTACATATTGAACTCGAATATCGAATATTGAGTTAAGCCGAATTAGAACGAGACAAGCTGACCGTGTTGCGGTCGCCCACCTTTCTGCAGTACTTTGAGCATGTGGAGGAGGCAGAGTGGGCCGTCCAGGTGCTCAAGGCCAGCGGCAAGCCAGTGGCCGCCTGCATGTGCATCGGACCCGAGGGAGACATGCATGGAGTCTCCACCGGAGAGTGTGCTGTGAGGCTGGTCAAGGCCGGTGAGTACATTGCGTTGTGTTCATATTTGTGTGAGTTGTTACGATCAGCGGGCGAATGGAAGGAGACACTGACTTCTGTTTACGTTTGGAATCCATTCAACATTTCCTCTCTCTTGATCTATTTCATTTGATGGGGTTTTGTCCTCAATCCAATGTTTGTTGCATTTTCAGGTGCTGAGATTGTGGGAATCAACTGCCACTTTGACCCCATGACCTGCGTGAAGGCTGTGAAGATGATGAAGGACGCTGTGGAGAAGGCTGGTCTTAAAGCACACTACATGGTGCAGCCGCTGGCCTTCCACACCCCTGACTGCAACTGCCAGGGATTCATCGACCTGCCAGAGTTCCCCTTCGGTAGCGTACATTACTTTAACAATCATCAACCACAACTAGAGCATGGCTAACATAGTAGCCCTAGTCTCACAAATCAGACTTTAGATTAATATCTAAATTCTGATGGCAGACCTGCCCAAATCTGGGGTTCAGTTTCTTTCACTTCATATTTGTTTTGACCATTGATGTTGATGGAGGCAAGGATCTGCAAACACAAACTCGGCCAGCAGTAGTAAACTGTAAAAATGTGTAATTAAAATGTCTGTGACTGTAGAAATATGCTTAAATTAAAATCCCCTTCTGAAAGCTTCATCCACTTGCACAAATGAGTTTCCAACCCAGGCTCTGTGCCAGATGCTCTTCCATAACAGGACTGCTGGATCCGAGATTAACAGCTAACCTCACTTTTACCTCTCATCTACTCACAGGACTGGAGCCCAGGATCCTGACCCGCTGGGACATGCACCAGTATGCCAGGGAGGCCTACAACGTGGGCATCCGCTTCATCGGTGGCTGCTGTGGGTTCGAGCCGTACCATATCAGGGCCGTGGCGGAGGAGCTGGCCACCGAGAGGGGGATCCTGCCCGAGGCCTCAGAGAAGCACGGCATGTGGGGCTCTGGCCTGGAGATGCACACCAAACCGTGGGTCAGAGCCAGGTGAGCAAGGAGAACCACGCCTTATAAGTAGTCAATGATATTGTGTTGAGCACCCACAGAAGATGCGATGGTGCAACTTGGTTCTGGAAACTCTCTCTCTCTTATTATGTCTGTCGAGACCTCGCCTTCATCATCACCAAAAACTGTATTTAATAGATGAAAGGGTGGCGTGAACGTCACGCAGTGGACTAACTCCACGTCTGTGGTACATCTCTGTGTCTCCCCAGGGCCCGTCGTGACTACTGGGAGAAGCTCCAGCCTGCCTCAGGACGTCCCTTGTGCCCATCTATGTCCTCCCCAGAAGGATGGGGGGTGACCAAGGGCCACGCAGACCTCCTGCAGCACAAGGAAGCCACCAGCAGCCAGGAGATGAAGCATGTGGTGGAGATGCAGAAGAAGGCCAAGTCCTCATGAGAAGCTCCGAGTAGCAAGTGAGGGAAACAAAAATAGAAAAACAGAACAAGAACAAGAAGAACCTTGTCTCTTATTGGTGAAATGATAAGAGGCAAGAGAACCAGGGAGGAGCGATGGGGAAGCTCATTCTCAGTTTGAATTATGGACCAAAGCACTTGTAGCAGCCAATACCGCTCTCTGAGTAGAGCAACACTGTGTGAATTACCACATAATAAACTGAATTTAATAATTTATGTACTGTGTGTTTAATGTGAAGTGAACGTTATTTGTGTTGCACTCAATAATTGCCACCCATAATGTAATATTGATTCCATAATATCATCATACGACTTTAAAAGGCAGATAGTGTTGCTCAGCAACACTATGTATGCAGCAGAATTGAAAGAACTACATAACACATTTAATGTGTTTACGCAGGGCCAGTAATTAAAGAAAATCTGTAAACAAAGAGGGACGTACAGATAAACTTACCAATACCTATAAAAAAACGTTCTGCCAAACCCAGAAAAAAACGTACAATACTCGCAGTCAGAGAGAACGGGGAGGGGAGGGTAATGAAACATGCATCTTGCCAATCAGAAGAGTGTGTTGTCCGACCCCTCCCCTGGTGCACTTGGATATATAGGCCGTCTGCCCGCACCCCCAGACACTTCAACCACTCAAGTCTCAGCGGTCTACGGAGCTTTTGGAATTATGGCACCCTCAGGAAAGAAGGTACGCGTATGGTCTGCACTTAACATCAACATCAACATCTTCCAGCCCTGTAACAGTCAGTTTGGTCTTTAAAAAATATATTAAGCTCAATTGGGCCAACATTTGTCTTTTTATTTATTATGTCGTCTAGCATAGCAAAAAAAAACCCGCGACGTTTCTCTTATCTTTCAATGCCCGCGCTGTTGACTTAATTCACGTTTACTCCGATAATCAATCTTTCGTTATCACTCCAAGTCCATGCGCGTAATGGCTCATTGGCGGCAGCCGTTGTCAAACGCGTGAACATAATCTCGACGCGAGTCATGAAAACTGCTCTTTTTGTTTATTTATTTTTTACAAATAATCTTGACCTCAAAATTGCAGTCTACGGTATTTGCACAGGACGTGGCAATCCGCATGCACGCGCGCATTGTTGCGCACGTGGACTTGAACAGCGCACAGTGAACAGCGCGAGTTCATTCGGATTGTCGTTGCAGGGCGTCTTGGAGCGCCTTGATGCTGGCGAGATCGTTATCGGAGATGGTGGCTTTGTGTTCGCCCTGGAGAAGAGGGGCTACGTCAAGGCTGGACCCTGGACCCCTGAAGCCGCTTCAGAGCACCCAGAAGCGGGTAAGGAGGACCCATGCACTATTTTGTCTTCGTAGAACTACTAAACAATCTTCGAAGATGACATTTGAAATATGTCCATGGCTGTTTCCAATGAATGTGCTAAATGTGATTCGGTGACACTTGACCATCTGCAAGGCAGTCAATAACACATTTGTCTTTTCTTTTCTTTTTTTTCTCCCTCCTCCCAGTGCGACAGCTGCACAGGGAGTTCCTGAGGGCTGGGGCTAACGTGATGCAGACCTTCACATTCTACGCCAGTGATGACAAACTGGAGAACAGGGGCAACAAACTGGGCTTCACAGTAGGTTGATGAAAATGGGGTGGTGGGGGGGGTTTCCAAAAGCATATGGTCCCTAGTTGACTCGGACAGCTGCTTGTCTGTTTTGTGTTCCAGAAAGTGGCATGACTTGGTCCACTGTGTCTGTCAGATCCATCTTAACGGAGGCGTCGTCGTTGGCTCAAGCCGTTTCCTTCTTCCTCATTTCCATTTCCAGGGAGCCCAAATCAATGAGGCGGCCTGTGATTTGGCCCGCGAGGTGGCCAATGAGGGCGACGGTCTGGTTGCTGGGGGGGTGAGTCAGACACCTTCTTACCTGAGTTGCAAGAGTGAAACCGAGGTGAAGGCCATCTTCAAGAAACAGCTGGACGTGTTTGTCAAGAAAGACGTGGACTTCCTGATTGCTGAGGTACTGCAAATGTAACCATAGTTTTGCCGGTTGAGACATCGTTTTGATCTGCTCACGCATCTCCCGTCTCCTGCCTGCAGTACTTTGAGCATGTTGAAGAGGCGGAGTGGGCTGTGCAGATGCTGAAGGAGACGGGGAAACCAGTGGCTGCTTCCCTGTGCATCGGACCGGACGGGGACATGCACGGAGTCTCCCCTGGGGACTGTGCTGTCAGGCTGGTCAAGGCTGGTGGGTACAAACACAGCTCTCACAATAGAGCTATTGGTGTGACCTCAACACTGTAGAGCAACTCTCTGCAAGGAGGGCTTTTCAATTTTGGCCAAAGTGACTATGAAAACTATAAAATGATCTTGAATGTTGAACACACATTTTGGGTAATCCAAATTCCTCCAACACTCTTTATGACCTTGCTCTCTGGCCCACTAGGTGCCCATATTGTGGGAATCAACTGCCACTTTGACCCCATGACCTGTGTGAAGACTGTGAAGATGATGAAGGAGGGTGTGGAGAAGGCTGGTCTTAAAGCACACTACATGGTGCAACCGCTGGCCTTCCACACCCCTGACTGCAGCTGCCAGGGATTCATCGACCTGCCAGAGTTCCCCTTCGGTTAGCTATCACACCCTTTTTTTACTTTTCAATGTTTGCACTATGCAATCCTGTTCTGTAATCAAATGTTTATCCTGGCTATGCATGACAAAACCTGCTGCAGGGTGCCCTCTGCTGGAGCTTTTACCACATTGTCAGGCGAAGAGATGGTAAGTCCCATGGTGGGGAGTTGACACAGACTTGTGTTTTTAGGACTGGAGCCCAGGATCCTGACCCGCTGGGACATGCACAAGTATGCCAGGGAGGCCTACAACGTGGGCATCCACTTCATCGGTGGCTGCTGTGGGTTCGAGCCGTACCATATCAGGGCCGTGGCGGAGGAGCTGGCCACCGAGAGGGGAGTTCTGCCCGCCGCCTCAGAGAAGCACGGCATGTGGGGCGCTGGCCTGGAGATGCACACCAAACCGTGGGTCAGAGCCAGGTGAGAAGAGCCTCTGAGAACTTTCATTACGCCTCAAAGATTAATAAACGGTGGTGGATTTATAACTGTTGTGTAAACTCTCTCAAGGGCCCGTCGTGACTACTGGGAGGGCCTGAAACCAGCATCCGGACGGCCACTGTGCCCCTCCATGTCCACCCCTGATAGCTGGGGTGTTACCAAGGGCCACGCTGACCTCATGCAGCAGAAGGAAGCCACCACCCAGGATCAACTCAAGCCCCTCTTTGAGAAGGCCAAGAGCCATTGAGCTGTTCGGGTCTGTGACCTGGGTCCCAACTGTCTTGCCAGGGAGCTGGTGTGAAGCTGGCGACCATCTGTTTACAGTGCTGGACGTACAACATCCCTGCAAGCCTGTAATGTTGTCTTATCTGGGAAACGCAGCAACTGCCGCATTCCCACTTACAGGGGCCAGCTCCTAAATTGATATGAAAGAAGATTTGTAAAAAAAAACACACATAATAAATGAATAGAAAAATGAGCTGTACTGATGTAAAAGCCATTCCATAGGCACACTGCATTTCCAATGGAAATGGAATTGGAACAAGCCCATGTAGCTTCTGGACCATTTTCTTGAAACTGTAATAAAATACACCTTTATAAAGTGTGATGCTTTCATGTGATTTCTTGGCCTGGGGTGAAAATTGCCACTGCTGCATTTTATTAGCATTTGTAATGCCTCCCACCCTATTTAATGTGCCACGATTTAGGTATACTATAATTATTTAATTAAGTTCAAACCTGGTGATGCCTTGCATTGTTATACAACGAGAACATCAAGCACGAATTTTAGTTCTAATTTTATGTTCACTGTAGTTTTCCACTGGTAATTTGGTTATTATAGGGTGGCTAAAATTGGGATATGGTAAGCTAGTATCTGCCATAAGTTTTATAGACACAAATCGATCAATAGAGATTCTGTTATATTCTCGCATATTCTCACTTGATCACGTGATCTCCTGGACGCAGTGTCCACCGCATCACGTGATCAAGTGCATTCTTTATATTGGGCTGGATAATGGATGGCTACGTATGTGCGTTTCATCGTTGATAGCAGGTGCTTATCTAATATCAGCTATTCATTTATGAATAGTGTTCGTAATGAACGGCATTGAACAGAATTTGGACGCAGTACGATTAGCGGGGTCATTATTTTATTCATAGACATTATCCAGTAAGGAGTACATCCGGGTGCGGGCATGTCCTGAGCAGATATTGACCGACCTCCAGGTCAGGACGTTGTCGAAGAAAGACTTTTAGAGAAAGGTAAATATGTTTTATGGTAAACCGCTACAAATGTCATTCGGATTGAGGCTTTTGTTTAATATTTGCTAACATGTCTCTTATCAGTATGGGTTTCGACCATAGACCGTAGGTTTCGATTTGGAGGCATTATGTCACTGTGAATATTTGCCAGGCGGTCACAGACACGATACTGAAAATAACAACACTACAAAAAATACACACACAACAAAATAAGAAAAGACGCTGTAAAGAAACGGGAGATACAATCTGGGAACGTGTCGATCCAGGGTTATAATGCTTCTCTCCTGCCATCTTGTGGTGTGTGCGGCCTTTGCAGGTTTGTACCCGGAATTAAAGGGGGAGGTCATTATGGGCAGCAAAGTCAGCTCCAAAATGGCAGCTCCCGCCGCCCGTGTAATTCAGGTACGCCTCTTGCACTCGTCCTATTTCATAATATGCTCTACTTTTAGTGTCATCGATTAAAGGATGTGTTGTTCAGACGTTACCAGAAACGTGTGGCAATAAAGGCACCGTATTGGTCCACCCTTGCCCGTGTCCTTGTTGGTCTGTGTTAGCGCATGTTATGCCAACCTGTTTAGTGTGAAGATATATTCATTTGGCTTGGCTAAAGTCGATGTTGATTCAAATGTTATTGCCGGATAACGCTACACGTATCAGTCACTGTCATCGTTCAAAATCCGTTTGCTCTATTGTCGCGAATGAAATCCCAAACTTACCAGTCCTGTATACCGCCCCATTCCCTCCAGTAAGATGTGTGTTATGCTGTAACATCTGCTGTCGTTTCTCCGTGTGTTATTCAGGCTATACGGCCCCGTGCACCTCTGATCAAGTTTCCGGATAGGCTAGGCATTCCTAAGCCAAATGGTAAGTTGTTGTGTTTATTAACGTTAACCTGATGTACAGTTTTTCTATTGTTATAGTTGCATCATTACTTGTATGTATTTTACTAAAATATTCATAAAAGTTTATGCCTTTCGTATTCACTCAAACGCACACAAGACCACAGTCGCTGCTTGCTATAAACATGCCCCTCTGCACCACTTCCAGCTTCTGAGGCATTGAAAGTATTGGCGCTGAACCTTCCACAACAGAGCTCTCCCAGTTCCCCATCGGTAGGGATGACGCCTCCTTCAGCCAGACCGGCCGCACCTTTCAGTAGGCTTCCTGGGTCCCCAGACACCCTGGCCTCTATCCGGTTGGTACCCCAGAGGTACCGCAGGAGACCCATGGTGGTGGAGGAGATGGACTACATCCAGGTCAGCCACTCTCTGTCTGTACTTGATGACAGTGTTGGAGTGAACCCTTTTTGCCGGTCTATGTGCAGAATTACGGACACAGACACTTAAATGCAAGCACTGGCGTGCAAACTCACAATTCACCATTTTGTGTCGTGTTTGCGAGTACAAAACCCGCGTATGTAACCAAACCTCTCGTGAATTCGGAGTTCTAACTACGGTCTTGAATTTCCACAGCGCGGTGGACCAGAATGAACTACGGGCTCAGCCCCCGAACGCAACATGGACCTCATCTGCAGACATAAGCGTCTTTTTTTCTCTCCTCAACATGAGGTGCCCTCATGCTGCCTCGATGCATCACGGACATTAATACGGAAATAACGCATGAGACGGTTCGTGTTGAAAAGTGTACATATTCAATTTGTTTCCTAAACGCTGTATAGACTTTTTGCGCTCGTCTTAATTGTACGGGGAGGATGAGTTTCTATCACGCGTTCTCCCAAACACAGCAACAGTCCATTTTGTTCGTACTCTTCGACCAGTAGCTGGACATACTGCACACCGTTGCCGCTAGCTAAATACAATGTCAAGGCTGGGGTACATTTAAGACAAAAGGGGGGGATAACTGATGTCTTCTCTGTTGGTTTGTTCCATTGCAATAATCCATTAAAAGAGTATAAATTGTTGAGTGTATGTTGCTGCAGGGATTGTGGCTTAGGAAGAACACAAATTAACTGGGAATGCATTTACATTAAATGCTGGTTTGGAATGATTAAAATATTATCGTTTAACTTGGCATTCTATTCATTCAATGCTTTGTGTGTTTTTCCCCTGACAATAAGTGGGACTTTTCTGTGCAACTATTTCAAAAAAAAAAAAAATGTAAATGTCCTTCGCAAGACAACTGACGGAAACCTTCGTGACACTGGATGTTTATTGTGCTAGTTGAACTGCTAAGACACAAACACAGATACTACAACTGGCAAGTCTGTCCTGTGTCTTCTTAGAAAGTAATTACTGACCGATTTATAACCCATGTAAATATTGGCACAAGAATTACAAAAAACCATTGAGGAGTCCAAGTTGAGAACATGCACAGCCAAATGTCAGATTACAACCGGACGTTTTAGCCAAACCCATTTTTTTCTTGCACCGAGTGGTTCTGAATAAGGATAAATACTACTCTCAAACAAGTGAAAAAGAAAATCCCACATCCATACGCATGTTGCTTTGCCTTTAGGGCCGTCACAGTTCAAAAACATCACAGGCAGATATGTGCCCTCACAAAACAAGTCATATTACACACAGCCCAGGAACCCGTTTGAATCGGACGAGTGAGCATACTCATAGGAACACGGACAAAGAGATATAAAGCCACAACTTGGCACGACAGCAGCCAATGCTGAGGTATTGGGAACAACAGGGCGGGTCTTGGGACTGTGCAGCATATTCTATTCTTGCTGTAATGTATTCACAAAAATCTGTGCCTATGTACATAAGATTGTAAAATAACACCACTGTTACAATTCATAAGCGCCATCATCTTTACATACGTCATTTTATGTAATCAGTGCAATGTCACGAGCATACAGTTTGATTCTGGATTGGAGCCCCTTCGGAACACAGGATCATATTGCACTTGTAATTAAATAGATGTCAACATCACCCATAGTCCTTACACAGCGTAATATACCTCCATGCATTAAATCAGTCAGTCCAGTTCCTCGAAAGCAGGTAAGAAGTCTGCGATGGTGTCCACCACATAGTCGGGCACAAAGCTTTGCTTGGTGGACTGTTCACTTTTGCTGTACTCCTCAGCGTCCTCCATCTGAGATACGCCGGTGAGAGTGAGCATGGTGTCCAGGCCGCAGTTAGATCCAAACAGCATGTCCGTCTCCAGGCGGTCCCCCACCATCAGGCACTGGGCCGGGTCCACTCCTGTGAATTGACTAGAGATGCACTCGAACATGAAGCGGCTGGGTTTGCCAATTACAGTAGCCTTGCGGCCCGTGGCAACTTCAAGGGCTGCAGTGAGGCATCCAGAGCCTGTGGTTGGGGGGAAAGGGGGAAATAATTGAAGTTCCCTCACATGTTATTAATTTCACCATGCTTAAAATAAGTTTCTCAGACTATTACTATAGGAGGGTTTCAATCATTTGAGCTGAAGTTCCATAAAATAAGTTCAGCCACCACCTTGGTACTTCTTGACCAGTAATTATGGAAGAACCAAACAACCAGTTGTTATTATTCTTAATTGAAATGGTGAAAAAGCACCAAGATGGCGGCTTGGAATGTGCGTGGCATCATGTGAAACCCTCCTATTTACTATTTTGTCATTTAGATGCTTTAATCCAAAGCAACTTAAATTAACTTGAATTACTTTAGATACATGTAATTAATGAGCAGGCAGGGGTTATGCATCTTGCTGTCTGTGTGTATGGGCGTGTATATGGGAGTTTTACCTGGTAATATTCTTCCATCTTTCAATGGGTGCCATGGATCATTGTCGGTGGCAAGAAACAAACAGTCCGGATCTCTCAAGTAGCATGACGCTTTCGCCAATTTCAGAAACGTAAATTGATCGTCATGACCAACTAACACCGCTTTGACATCAGTGGATAAATCGCAGTTGTAAATGGTGGCGTCTGGTTCGTCGACCTCCTCCAGGAAAGGGACGCTCGCCTCCCTCAGCTCATTCCGGATCCCCTCGCATCCGATGACAAACACCTTGCCCTGGACTTTGGCCACGTCCCTCAGGTAGATGGCCGAGCAGTAGGACGAGCTGAATATCTGCTCTTGGTTCACGTTGGTGAAGCCCAGGCGGTAGAACTTGTGGACGTAATTCTCGCGCGGCCTAGTGCAATTATTTGTGACGAAGAACACACTTTTGCCCTGTCGGATCAACGTATTGACCACGTTGGGAGCGCCCGTGATCGCCTTCTCGCCGTGCCAAATTACTCCATCACAGTCGAAAAGGAAAAAATCCTTTGCCTCGAGTAAATGTCTTATCTGAGAACCTCGAATTTTTCGGCATCCTTTCAAACCAATGGCACCGTCCATTCCAAATGCTGTGCGAGCTTGTATGTTGTTACCACACTGGAATTAGTAGTTCAGTTGCATTTTCCAGACCGCACAAAGGGTAGATTAGGATATATTTTTTTAAAGGAAAAACGCAGTATAGTGTCATAACAGGCTACATAAACATTGACATCTAACCGCGCCCCTCTTGTTGTTTCTGACCAATCAAATAGCAGCACACTAACCAATCACAACGGGCTTTATTATAGCCGACAACCAATCGGCTGGGTCGGAATGATGACGTTCGGGTCACTAGATGGCGCTCTAATCAACGAACGATAGAACTGTTCAGAGCCAAAGTACAGACCTCAGCAATTCCATGTTAAATAGTCCATAGACAACGACCAATGTAGACTGTACTAGAATATGTCGAGCAGAATAGAGTTGATTCTAGGTCGTGGCATTTTCTCGCTTGTCTTCTTTTCACAAATACATTTGTCTTTTGTCTTCCTTCCTCTGGCCTTCCTCTTGAATGTGTTTGTTATTTGTAACATTTGCATAACATGCAAAAAAAAACAACTAACCTAAATATACCTAAAACTAAACACAAAACGTTTTTCTTAATGCTATAACAGGCTTAGGGAAAGCAGGAGGAGACCAGCGACCCTCTTCTCTACACATGACTCAAGCATTGACCCTGAATGTTGTTTATAGTTTATGTTATGGAAGGAAGGGGCCGGGGAGGGTGGTGGTAGCCAGAGGGAGGCTGTTTGGGTCAAAGTTTGGTTTGTCAGATGACAGTCGATTTGTGGTTACTCAATGAAGTTAGCCAGTGGACCATGACACCACAGCTTTACTAGACTAAACACTGTGTGTGTG
>OMNS01080006.1:0-17794 GCA_900303225.1 Laemonema laureysi
TATATGTATACATATATATATATGTATATATATACATATATTCATATATATATATATACATATATATATATACATACACACACACATCTCTCTCTCTCTCTCTCTCACTATATATACCCTAACGGAGGGGATGCGAAACCTGTTGTCCGGTAACGGGTGTCAACAGGTCGTTGGGGGAGACACGCGCCGAGCCCCCTGACTACCTTATCGTCCCAACGTCTACCCCTCGCTTGCTCCAGTGCCGCGGCCCCAAGACGCAAACCCCCCCGGCTATGAGCGACCGCTCCCATCACGTTCGCTACGGCAGATCTCTCGCCTGGGCTCGGGGAGTCTTTTTACCTCCCATAATGATAAAATGTCCACCATGACCTATTCCTCAATCACTTAATCATACTTTTATTGCAGGGATTTAGCGGGGGGGCACAGCAAAAGGTGTAGCATCAATGTATAATAAATGTGATTGTCCCGAGTATCAATCTACGACGTCTCACCCTCAATCATCCAGGGCATACCATGAGAAAATGTCTTACCGATTGCTGCGTCTATGTCTTGGATTGAATGAAAAACAAAGAAGAAAAAAACCTTGAATTGTTTTGGTGGTGGGGGAAGAGCGAGCCGAGGCTCCGGCCGACTAGTATATATATTATATATATATATATTATATATATATATATATATATATATAGTAGTATATATAAGTACTCACCAGTCCAGTAACTGGAGGTACTGTAGGGGTCCTGCTGGTCCAGAAGGAGGTGCTGCTGGGTCCTGAAGGTTCCACGTCAGATGAGTCCACGGAGACACCCCGGGCCCCCATAGACCGGTCTGGCGAGACAAGGCCCCGTCAAAACACTGCCTTATTGTTCATATCTTCACATCATTACTGTATTATCATCAATGAACAATACTTAATATAAATAGCTAGAGCTAATGACAAAATATGTTGGTGCATGTATAAGAAAGCAAACAACGAAAAGAGGGCTATAACCAGGATTAATATTGGAGAATTTGAGAGTTGGAAACAACTGAAGAACTGTCACAGCTGAGTTAGAGGCACAAACCTTACACATTGTCACTGTCACTGTTCATATAGATACTGTATTAGTAATATAAATACTGTATTCATATTTATATGGATGGTGTATTCATATATTAATATACATGAGTATTTTAAATGTTTCAATATCCATATGAATATTATTAGTGTTATTATTAATGCTGCTGACTCTGGTCACCGTGACAACAAGAACCCACCATTGGAGCCAGAACTCTTCTTCAGTGGTAACAGCTCTTGAGACAGCCGGTCAGATGCCCTCTTGGGGCGCCATCTGGTGGACACAAGAAGCAACATCAGATGGTTGAATATTCCTTTGAGTAGGTCTCTACGCCTACATGCTTAATCCTGTAACCTAATCGGGTAAAGGTGTTTCCATGATGGTGTTTACAGGGCTAAAGACATTGTGTTTCCAGGACTAATGACACCGTGTTTACAGGACTAATGACATTGTTTTTACAGGACTAATGACATTGTGCTCACAGAACTAATGACATTGTGTTTACGGGACTAATGACATATTTCCAGGATTAATGACGTCATGTTTATGGAACTAATGGCGTCACGTTTCCAGGACTAATGACATTGTGTTTCCAGGACTAATGACGTCATGTTTCCAGGACTAATGACATTGTGTTTCCAGGACTAATGACATTGTGTTTCCAGGACTAATGACAACATGTTTACAGGACATAATGGACTAATGGGACAAGGATGGGGGAGACAGGGGGTCCTACCCGTTGGAGAGGCCAAAGGATGTACTGCCCGGCCCCCTCGCTGGCTGCTCGATTCCCAACAAAGACTTCACCGTGTCTCTAAAGAGAGGTTTCAGGGAGTAGCTGCACACATTACACAATGGTCAGGACCCTGGTTTGAACCTTAGTTACCCTGGTTAGAACCATAGTTACCCTGGTTACAACCTCATATAACCTGGTTAGCTTATCGTCTTCATCACAAGGCCTCTTTCTTAGGTCTTGGTACCAAAAGAAAGATCACACCTGTGAGATTGTTGTGCAAGTGAAATAACCGATGTGGACGCTACTGGGTCAGAGTGAACAAAGCTAGAACACAGCAGAAATGGAAGGTTTCATTGCTGCTTGAAATAAATGTCCCTATAGCACTATAGAGTCATAGCACAACATCTGATGAGTACCTGGGTCAAGACTGATGCCAATAAGGTGAAGTAGAGCAAAGATAGTCTCCAAATAATAATAAATAACAATAAATGCATATGCAAACCAATGCAAAAATAACACAAACGTGATGAGACACAAACAGGTGGATATCTCTAGAACCCTTTGTTCAATTTTTACATTTGGCCGCTCGATTAAAAGGTCAGAGTGAATACAATTGAACGAGACCAAGCCAAAACAATGCAACTGCACCATACGGCCACCAGGGGGCGATTGTTCTGATCAAAGGCAATTGGCCCTTTTATGGGGAAACCCTCTCTTAGCTACTATACATGATTGTAAACACAGTGTCAGGCATCAAAATGGTGCCCAGACACTGGATTATCCATTTATGGTGGTTTCACTCAATCAAACACAACTTTGATGACAAGAACAACAAAGGTAAGACATAATTTGTGGTTATAACTAGAAAAAGTGAAGTTGGTTCTTCTTCTAGGTTTTTGGCCTCTAGTTTGTGTAGATAACATGACATGAAAAAGATCGCTATTGCTGTGCATGTGAGCCTGGTTAGAGAGCTTAAAGAAGGCTAATGTCTGGTGTGTCCGTCAACACTTGGTCAGTCTTATCTTAGTCTACAGCAGGGGTGTTGTGACCCTACCTGCTCCTCCCACCTCTGGGGCCGAATCCCTTCCCAGAATGCATCACGTCCTTACGTCCTGCAGAAGACTCACCCCAGTCTTTCTGTTGAGGAAACAAACACCAGTCAACATTAGCTACTAATAAAGACTAGTCGAGGTGCCATCATTTTATTCTCAGGATATGGACTGGACGTACAGTACTTGTCCAGGACATACATTTACTGTTTTTAATATTAATGGACCTAATAGGACCTAATATTAATGGGCCGCCAATAGAACTACACTGACCTGATCAATATTCGATTGTTGTGTGAATAAACAGAAACCGTTGTAAACAGTTGGCCGCCATGGAAACAATATGACCAATAATCAAAGCCATGTGTTGGGATAATGGAACAGATAACAGATAACACATCAGTCTGGCTAGTATCTGGACCGTACTATAGTACAATAGTATGTTACTATGATACATAGTATATAACTGTTATTAATTTTACTTTTCCTCTTTTAATGATGACACATAGCATGGCATAATAGCATTTCATTTTCATTCATTCTTTTTCATTTTTTAATTACTGATATACAGATATATAGATTATGATTTTTTAAGGGCATGGAGAGTGAAACATGAACACTATAATATGAAATATGAAATATGAAAATTGTCTTTCTTTTTTTTGTGGACAATTACAAAAAAAATTGTACTATGAACAAACCATTCAAAAGAGATGAACTGAATTTAACTCAATTGACCCGCTGTAGCCGAGCCTGAACTCAAACCTTCCTCTGGGTGCTCGCTTGTGTGTAATCAAACGCATCAAGGGAGCTTCCTGCGGAGGTGACTGTCATCAGGTGTCATCATACTGGGCTTTTTAAAGAAGCTTCGGCCGTGACACTTTGCAATGGTAGCATACAGCCAACCAATGGATGGCTAAAGCCAGTTAAGACAGCGAGCTCATCAATTAAATCAAAGACAAGACTAGACAACAACTAATTAACCAACTGGACAGGGGTGTGTAGGATGTAATATAGTTTTGACCACTGGTGGATATTTTGGCGGAGTTTGTTCTAGTCTGTCAACATGACAGACGGCCTTCAGATTTTTCCATCATTGTCCATCATCAAAAATCCATCAACGATGGAAAATATTCGGTTAACGTGACCTCTGGTGTGTATACAGCATGTGTATAGAGCATACGTATACAGTGTGTATAGTCAGTGTGTATACAGCATGCTTATACAGTGTGTATACAGCATGTATAGTGTGTATACAGTGTGTGTACAGTGTATATACAGTGTGTATGCAGAGTGTGTATAGTGAATGTGTATACAGTGTGTATGCAGAGTATGTATAGTCAGTGTGTATACAGTGTGTGTACAGTGTGTGTGTGTGTGTGTGTGTACCTCTGGGGCTGGGTCTCTGTCCTGCAGACGTGATAGAGGTGACTGCATGAGCACACAGTCGGAGCCTTCTTGGGATGAGGCGGCGCGTCGCTTGGGGATTTTAAAAGGAGAAGCCATGCTGGGACAAGGGGTGAGAGACGACCGTCAGCCAGTTTGTACTCTACCCCTAGGCATCATACACAGTGCCTATCAACTACCAATATTGGACACGATATATGATCCTTGATATACATACAAGATAAGAAGAGTTCTTGATTAATCCCAAATGGGAAATTCGGGAGTAGTGCAATGTAAATGTCGGGGTATATCAACTACCTTATACTTAAGTTATATGATATATCTTATATACATTCAAGTGTGTTAGGATGTGTCGGTTGATATACATATATATACACAATACAATTATATAAGTATGGAAGTATGAAGCTGGTGTTTGGTAGAGTTTGCCGTTGGCTTGTTCTCATAATACATCCATGGTTAGCTCCCTTCTCACCTCTTACTAGTAGGCTAACCGGCTAGCGGCAGAGCTAACCGGATAGCGGTAGAGCTCCCAGCTGATTTCTTCTTCTTTCTTCTCATTAATCATCAACATTGGTGTAACGGGAAGCGCATGCGTACTGTCCGGTTCTGCACACCATTGGTAATGAAACAGTAGTAGTAATAGAGCATCTGTATAATCTATAACATATTATATAAATAATATAATGTGTTAGTTGGCTAGGAAGAGCGAGTCTCACGGCTCCATACTGACAAGCAAACGACAACAATCGCCACGTAAATTGACGTCACACGGGTGTTGTGGATACGCAATGACGTTCAAAACGCCCACAAGGGTGGTGTTCCAGGCGTGAGCATCAGGGGGAGGCAGTATACCTTCCACTTATACTACTAAATAATAGACTACACCAGTGGCGGCTGCTGGTCTTTCAAAGACGGGAAGCTCATTGTCGGCCTACATCATAAAAGTTGTCGATTTATTTATACGTAAATTCTGCCCTCCGTTCCTTTTCAGGAAAATGGTTATTAAACGATATTAAACGCGAACATGGAAATACTATGAGTGTGTTTTATTTACAGTGTAATAAATGAACAATGGAAAGGGTCAAGCAATTTCGCAAGCAAAAGAAAATACCAAGAACTGGGTAGCTGTTTGTCTTTAGATTTCACTTGCGAAATCCGCGATGGGACTGTGATAAGTAGCTGATTCTTCATGGCTCTACTTCACCATGCACTCCCTTCCACTCGCTGCAAAGCGAACTGTAGGGGGAGGGCGTGACTAGTTTGTGAATGTCAGAGAGAAACGCAAATCGCTATAAACACGTTTGAGGACGATTGTGAAATTCCGCCCGGACACATTTTTAGGTCTCAAAAAGAGGACATGTCCGGGCAAAAGAGGACGTCTGGTCACCCTAGCTGAGCTTCCCTTGCAGTCTTAGAGAAATCGCCTCTGGACTACACTATTCTATACTCGAATACTAAACGATGATAATAGTTATACAAACCCTAAGTCCTTTATAACGTATTAGCAATGTTAAACTAAACTCTCTGGCAAGCAGGAAGCCAGTGCAGTGATCTTGGCAAGTTAGTTAAACGTAGTTAACTACGTTAAAGCTCTAGCAGCAGCATGCCGGATGAGTTGGAGCTATCTCGCGGCTTTTAGAAAGACCTGAGGGCATAATGCCTACAGTTGTCATTCCTACTAAAATCGAATTGTTCCAGGTCTTGCCAAGTCAGTATCAAGTAGTATAAAACAACCCAAACAAACACCAACTCCAAAGCGATGTGCAGGTGTTAACAGTGCCAACAAATAAAGTAGATCGTTTATATGGATGGATGACTTTTTTGGTGTATTTTATCGGTAGGCTATATCCTAATTCACGTCCGCTTGCACATCAGTTTTTCCTCAAAACACATGTTTATAATAGCTGAAGGGCGATGGGGGCAATGTTAGTGCCTAAAGAGTTAAGCTCTGTTACCTCATGACCCTCGTCGGCATCCCTTAAAGCAACAACCAAAAAAAACACTGCTCACTTCCGGTATTTGTACGAGGCTACCAGCAGATGGAAACTTTCTGAGCAAATCTGACGCAATCCCCAAACCGAGAAATGAGTCGACCTATGAGGTCAGTTTGCTTTTGGTGGAATGTGTGAACCATCGCCTATTGTTGATGGTAAATACTTGGCGCTTATGGGTTACGGTCTCATGATATTATTGCACAAATAGAGCCCTTCTCCCCCATGAACTCCCATCAAACGTAGCGTCGTGTGTGCCGTCTCCAGCCCAAGTCACGGCAATATTTTATGACGCAAAATTGATGGTGACTATCGTGAAAGACAAAAATGTCGTATAGTCTGATCTTGGCATTAGTGGGCAAACATTCGGAGAGTGACGTGATTTAGGCCCTACTTCTACTTCCAGCGCTAAAAGCAAGTCATCAACATTCCTACTTCCTAAAAGATCACTCAGTCTTTTCTATTTTCAATAACTAATTAATTATTCACGTGAATCGTGCAACTCCAAGGAGTAACAAGGGCTAACTATGAGCCCTGTTTGTGGTTTGCCAACATTGTTTTTATTTCCTGTGCAGACTTGCAGAATTGCTGATCTTGTTTCTATCTGCAAATTCAGGTGAGTTCGCTTGCATTACATATTCATTATATTAGTATTTATTATATTATATAGACTATAGCTTACTATATTATATAAATTATAGCTTATTATATAAAATATTGTATAAACTATAGCTACACTCTGACAAGAGTACACTCCCACCACTAGACAGACAACAACCCCAGCACAGCCTCCCCATACACAGGCCACTCTGACAAATCTGCCCCATACACTGACCCAATGCGTTGCTTTTACCAGTTCAGCTCCCATTTCTGTTTGCATTTGGACATCTCATAACAAAACAGGCTTTTATTATTTAGAGGCACTATCCCAGGAGAGAGTGGAGGTGCGGGAGGGACTGGAAGCCCTGCTGCCCTGCCACTATCAGAATGGACCCGTGGGGCCGAACGTGAACGTGTACTGGCGGGGCCGGGACGACGCCCACCTCTATGACATCATCGCGGGGCAGGCGGACATGGCGGGGCAGGACGGGCGTTTCCGCGGGCGCGTCGACAGCTTCCCGGACGGCTACGCCAGGGGGAACTTCTCCCTGCGGCTACGCGAGGCCACGCCCACCGACAGCGGCCGATACACGTGTCACATCCCCAAGCTGGCCTTCCAGCAGCTTGTGGAGCTACAGGTCACCGGTAGGTGTGCTTCATATAGGAGAGGACTGCTTCATAGGCTTGTTCTGAATACACGATTTGCGGTCTGCAACATCCACGCCGTTTCCACGAAAGAATCTAAGGGAAGTTGGATCATTGTTTCCCAACGTATGCTTACGACGCAGTACTCTGTTATATTATAAAATACACAACATGCGTATGAAGTAGTACTGTTATATTATAAAATACACAACATGCGTATGAATGAAACAGTACGCAGTTATATTATTAAATACACAATATGCGTATGAAGTAGTACTGTTATATTATATAATACACAACAAACGTATGAAGCAGTACTCTGTTATATTATAAAATACACAACACACTTATGAAGCAGTACTCTGTTATATTATAAAATACACAACACATGTATGAAACAGTACTCTGTTATATTATGTAATACACATCATGCTTATGAAGCAGTATTCTGTTGAATTAAAAAATACACATGTGAAGCAGTATTCTGCTGTATAATTATTGGATATGTATGTTTTGGTATATTTAGTATTTAGTGACACATCAGAAAATCAGATTCAGATTCAGTGCAAACGTAGCTGGAAATGTTCTTTCTCACTGTGATAAAACGGACAAAATCAGAACAGAAAAAAAGTGTGTGGTGTTCAGCTTGGCTCATGGGCACATGGTCAGCTACATGGGGAGCCTACAGCCAGCTGGTGACTTGGTTGTCTCTTGGTTTTAAAACCTGGCAGTGTTCCAATTGGTCCACTTGTTCCCCATATAGTAGATAGTATAGTCAGAATTCCCCAGAAGATTCTCCCTACACTTATCTTCTCACAGTATCTACTTCCTGTTCCAGGTAAAGGGGCTGGAGAGACCAGAGCTGAGCAATCTGAGGATATCAACAGGAGCCATGCTGCCACTCTTCGGTTTGACAAGGCACTACTTATTCTCCTGTGCCCAACCGTATTACTCCTCTGGAGAAACTAGTCCTCTGACTTGAGGTTCAGCTGTAAAGAATATATGTTATAAGTTATAACATATTGTCATATGTTATAAATATGTTAGAAGCAGCAGAAGTCATGCATATTTAAGTAAGTTATTAATTGCCCTTGGTTCACTTCTTTATTTAATGTATTTTGTTTGTTAATGTTATTTGTTGTCAGTTAGTCAATTGTGGAGACAGTTTTTGGTCATTCATAGTTTTCACGTGATGTCACGCCCTTAGGGGAACGCCCCCTTGCAAGGCTAAACAACGCTGTCTTCCCGCTGGCCGCCAGCTTATTTCAGTTGTTTTGACAGATAGTTGATTGTGCAATCAGATGCGCTAACCGACGAGCCGTCAAAGTATACACGTTATTCTTCTCCACAGCAACCCAAACTAAATTATTACTGCTATAACGCTGACTAAAATGCCCCTAAAACTAACGACCCACGGATTAACGTGAGATAGCTAGTGTTACTTAATTCATACTCAACTTTGCTTTGACAATGAATAATTTCTCATTACAACATTATATAAATGTAAACATCGCCGAAGTGGAGCTCAGGGACTTTTAACGTTTTTTTAGTGAAGGTAAGTATGGATCTTAAGTGCCCAAAACCTGCAGTTTGATCTCATGTCTTTGTTTTTGGCTTCAGTTGAGAGGTGATCCAAATATTCGTGGCTTGAAACAGAAGGAAAATTGAGCGCCTTGTGCTGCGTCTCTATGGAGAGTCCAGTGCAGGCCGCAATGTTGGCCCATTGCTTTGCCCTCCAGGTCACTGCGCATCGTCACGGGAAACCAGCAGCCCTTATAGGCTTAGATATCCCATCATGGTACCAATTTCAGTCAATAAGAACTGCAATGTAGGAGGCGGTGCCATTTCTAAACTAAACCATCTCGAACCTAACACCTCAACTAGTCCATCTCTAACCTCATACTAAGTTCAACAATGCTATAGCCGAACTTCTGGGGGGGAGACTGCACAGCGCCTGGGCCAGAAAGCACAAAGTGCGATGGGCAGAGTTACGCAGTGTTTCCTGTTTACGGATGTATTCTTCTGAAGATAAACTCATTCGCGAGAGAAGGGTGGAGGGTTCAGAAGACGAAAGAAAAATGAAACGCCCCATTCAACCACATTTGAGCTTGCCCGCCACCGCGACTTTAGATGTTAATCTGAAGTCTGACTATCTTGAACCTAATACCTCTCAAACCTAATAAACAGCTACAGCAACAAAGTTCACGAGAGCCATTGCAATGAAAGGATTTAATTTAAATACAGCGGCTATGTAGCCTCAACACAAGGTAAAGATCAGTCCATGTCCTTAATAAAAGAATCCAAATGAAAAAAATAAAGCCCCTTAAACGGGAAGTAAACCTCCTGTTTTAGCAGAACGTCCGTCTACAAGTAAAAAAAAAAAATGCGATCTGAGCAGTTGTGAGAGTGGTAAAGTGTTTAGAAAAAACGGACACGTCGAGTTCCGTAGGAACAAAGGGCGTTAAAAGCTGTCAAAACCCACGTCACACTCACTCAAGCAAGGGTGTGCAGCCAGTGGTTTTAGCCAGAAGTAGCAGATGTATTTTACAGATAATTTCCCCTGTTTAACTATCTGTGGTGGGTGGCTGGTTTAAGCAGCCTAACCTGGCCCAGAACCCAGAAAAGCCACTGATGTGGCATGTGGTGAAAGAGAATTGCCGCAACGACTAGATTTTGTCACCGATACGAACACACTCAAAAGGAACCTCAAACCTCAAGCCCCAACACACTCGAAAGGAATATCAAGCCTCGTCTCCCAATTCACTATCGCATTGTCAAACTTCTGGATCCGAGATTCTACTCTAGCCTACCTCTAAGTGACCATTGACTTAACCCGGGATATTTTACTGTATGAATTCAGCTATTAGCTATAATCGCTTGCTGTTTAAAATGTAACTTATTATATCCAGTGATGTAGCATCCTCTAACACCAGTCAAAATAAACCAATTGGAATGTATTTGATTAAAATGTAATGCTTTGAAGTGAATCAGAAGCCTGTGCCTCTTTTCAAAAAAAAATAAACAAAACAGTAGGCCTACTTTGTTGGCTTATTCAGACTTCACACTTCCTACACTCAACCCCGGATTTCCTGTTATGATTACGCACAATCCATATAGAGAGTACTTAACAGTATACATCCGTTTTTTGTCAGGCCATTCAAAGATTGAGCACCGGTACAATTGTACACAATACATGAGTTCATTTCATGCTATAATTGTACATATGTAATATTATTAAGTCTGTGCAAGACAGTTGAATGAGGGATAATTGAGCAACCAGCCAACTGGATCAAGCATTGAACAGGCGATTAATATTGCTCATCCGTTTAAACCTGACGGTGACTTTAAAGTCCGTCCGGTAGGACAGTGAACTGGTCGGTGGGGTCCCAGCTAGAAGGCATGATGGTCCTCATGGTGCTAGTCCTCCGAGTGCTGCTGGTCGGCGTTTGGGGGGAGGACAATGAGACCATCTCCGTGGAGTTTGGTCGCGACGTTAACCTGACTTGTGTGCCAGAGCTCAATGACGTCCACTGGTACATGGAGCTGAGCGGCCAGATGGAGGTGAAAATCCTCCGCACTTTCAACACGAAAACCGGCGAAGCCGAAATGTTCATTAAAACTTCAGATAGGAAGTACTCGGCCCTTGCCGGGAACGTGCTGGTTATCCATAACGTTACTGCGTGGGACTGTAGGGTTTACTACTGCAAACAGATTATAAACAAAACGGCGAACTTGAAGACATTCCGCCTGCTCCCAGGTAGGAACCACTGTTGGCGATGTGGATTTTATTAAGGCCTAATTAGAGCAACTGTCTGTCTTGATTTGCGTAACCGAAGTGAAGATAGTTTCATATTCGATATTCGCCAGACAGTCGATTTTCAACTCGCATTTTCTCCGCAACGACAACGACTGAGATGTTAATAGTACTTGAATATTTTTGTGAAAAAAAGCAAGACATTTATTTATTTATTCGAAGAACTGTGAAACCTCTTGTCTATTTGTGAAAACACTGATATTTTGGCTTTTTGTAAATTCTACGGATGTAGTCCACATACCAGGTCTAGAACGACAACTACACAACCTAGACCCACCAAACCAGGACTGGATTATCATGTGGACCATATAGACCAGGGTTATTCAACTACTTGTTTATAAGGTCAGATTATTGAAATTGAAAATTATAAGTTCATACAGTTCATACATTTCTACATAGACCTGTGTTATTCTTCATGTATTCTTTTTTTCAATAAATCACTTCACCTCAAAAGATCAATTCAAAACTGATTTAATTAATGTGGCAGATCAGAATACATTGAACCTGTAAAAATCGTTTATAAAAGTACTTTTATTATTCATTTCATTCATATTATTCAAATTAACAATCAAAATAAATGGCCTCAGCCATAAATTAATCTAGCAACAATTGTTTATGTTATTAACATTCAACTGAAATGGTCTGATTTATAAATACTATAATAATCAAGCGACAAGCCATGATTTTTGATTTACATTCAACATAAGTCCAACAGAAGGGTGCTGCAATCCCAGAATTCAGCTTTCTGAGTCCTTTTCTTCGTCTGCATGTCCCGGAGCCTGGTCTGATGTTTTTTTTGGGCTTGTGGGCCACAATGGAGATGTCTCGGTTGGTAGACAACAATGGAGGCTACGCACCTGCAGTTCCTGTTTTTCCTCACATTCCTCAGTGCAAACGTACAACAGTTCCCTGTTGACAACGTCGTTATAGTTACAGCATGAACATTTTAACACAAAAATATGGTCCCACATAACCAAATAGTTGCACAGTCCACTCCTCTGTGAAATTAAATCAAATAAAGTGGATACAACGATTTCTTATTGGAGGAAACTGAACGGGCGCCATTTGAATAGGCCTATACAGTGTGCAGCGACACCATGGGCTTTGGGGAGCTCACTTTTAGAAATGCATGGCAAAATAGCATATTATATATGTTACATATTTTTAGAGACCCCCTCAAAATGTCAAGCTCTCCCTGGCTCCTTCATAGTTCGCACCCTGCTGCTGTAGACTCTTTATAATCATGTTTCCGATTTGGGAAACCTCTTGTCTATTTGTGGAAACACTGACAATTTGGCTTTTAGTCATTTCTATCGATCCACATCCACAGTCCACATGAGACCAGGTCTACAATGAAAACTACAATACCTAGACCCACAAAACCAGGGCTGGATTATCGTGTGGACCCTATAGACTCTTTATAATCTTTTTTTTTTTTTAATTGTGAAACCTCTTGCCTATTTGTGAGAGAAAAAAATATAGAGAAAAAATACATTGTCTTTTAGTCAAATGCCTTTTTTCCCACAAATAAAGTCTACTCATCAGTGGTTTTAACATTGAAGTATTATTAACAACTCAGTCATTGTTGTTGCAGAGAAAATCTGAGTTGAAAACCGAATGTCTGGCAAATATCGAATATGAAACTATCATTTAACCAGGTATGTGTTTTCTATGTATTTTATTTTATTTTTTTACAAACTTTGTCCAAGGCTTAAAGTTAGGTTTAGTACATGTGTACTAATGGTTAGTGAACTTAGTAAATGTTTGCTAATGGTTAGTTAGCTTAGTACATGTGTACTAATGGTTAGTTAACTTAGGTAGTAACTTGGTTAGTACATTTTAGTGAGGTTAAATGAAGACTTACTTAACTTAGTTTACTAAAGGGTTAATAACTTCCTTATCTCTTTGATTGTTTGATTATTTTGTGTCCGTTCTACAGTAGCCGTAGCCACACCCACTGTGCCCACTAAACAATCACAATGTGATTGGCAGTGCTCTGTGCTAATTGGTTCGCTGGCTCTGAACGCATTCTTCACGGTTCTGATGGCAGGTTAGAGAGACCTAAAACCGAAACTTAACCATCTATAACCTAATACCTAAACTAAACCATCTCTAACCTAATACCTAAACATAACCATCTCTAACCTAATACCTAAACCAAACCATCTCTAACCTAATACCTAAACTAAACCTCTAACGAATAACTAAGCTAACCACCTCTAACTAGTAACTTAACTAACCATATCAATATACTAACTAAACCAACCATCTCTAACCTAATAAATAAACTAACCATCTCTAACCTAATATCTAAACTTAAACATCTCTAACCTAATACCTAAACTAACCATCTCTAACTGAATACCTAAACTTAACCATCTCTAACCTAATACATAAACTAACCATGTCTAACCTAATACCTAAACTTAACCACCTCTAACCTAATACCTAAACGAACCATATGTAACCTAATATGAAAACTTAACCATCTCTAACCTAATACCTAAACTTAACCATATGTGTGTGTGTGTGTGTGTGTGTGTGTGTGTGTGTGTGTGTGTGTGTGTGCACATACACGTACAGGTATGGTTCTCAGAGTGATGTGCCGCAGGAAGAAAAGTCGGCAAACCAATGACCTTTCACCTCCTGTCCCCCTGTCACCTGAGGTAACAGAGGTCAGTCCACATGTCAGGTCTAGTGTTATAGATTATATTGATATAGTCTACTGTGTCTATATCGTGATATAGTCTACATCATGATATAGTCTACTGGTGTCTATATCGTGATATAGTCTACATCATGATATAGTCTACTGGTGTCTACATTGTGATATAGTCTACATCATGTTATAGTCTACTGGTGTCTATATCGTGATATAGTCTACCGGTGTCTACATCGTCATATAGTCTATACGTTACATAGTTTATATATTGTGCTGTAGTTCATATCGTGATATAGTCCATATCGTGGTGTAGAGTTACGTTGTGTTTCAGTATGAGGACATAGTGCTGTTGGCCCCGGCGAGCCCACCTGGAAGCTCGGTTCCTGAACTCGCTTGTGTTTACAGCAAAGCCCAAATGCCTGCCTGTTACCGACAGCCACGGGTTAGTCTCTACTGTTCTCTTCCGACATAAACATGGTTTACACACACACACACACACACACACACACATTTACTTTGTGAGACATGTACCATGTGGCAGTATCATGCTTCCTGTCACAAGGGTCATTTCCTCCACTCTACACACAGGCTGTGGCCCAAAACGTCCTCACTCTTGGCTCGTCCACTATGCCCTTGAGGAGATGAGCAGTGTGGAATATGTGAAGCTGAACGTATATTTCATGTGTGAAGTCTGATTCATTGTGTTAAAGTCTGTGGTGCAGATATTTACAGAATGATGATTATGTATTCGCACGCTGATCAAATGCAGAAACATGGTTCTGATGGTGTGACACTTCATGTGGTGAACATTGAATCTTTCTGGTGGCTCATGTTTCTTGGCTCATCAGTTGGAAACCACAGAAAACCACAGTAAGAAGCATTTAAATGTTCCAAGGGTGTGCATTATTTTCCAATAACGAGCTTTTTGATAGTTCTGTGTCTTTTAATAGTTCTGAATCAATGTGCTACAAATCCAACATTAACAACAACGGTTAAATACAACTATCGACCATAAAACAATAATGTTACAGTATCACTGTAATACCTGCACCCTGTAGGACTTGCACCCAATAGTGCAATTCTCTTGCACTATTACTTCTATTATAAGCACATATTCTGTACTTGCAGTGCACATACTGCATACCTTTTTGTCCATACTGTAAATATCTTGGTGTATTCATCTCACACTGTTTATTCTGATAATACTGCCATTGTCTATATTGTACATATTTAGCATATTCATTCCACTTTGTTTATTCTGTTAATACTGCCATTGTCTATATTATACATATTTAGTATATTAATTTCACACTGTTCATACTTTCAATATTGTCCATACTGTAGGTCTATATATCCCAGCTTAGTCATACATACCCCATACTGTTCATTATTATTTAATATGCATTTAATACTTACATATGACGGGGGCTTTTAAATGCCCCCGTAAAATAAAGAGTTCACTTTCTGTATTTTAACGTTACTCTGTATTTGCAAAGAGTGTCCGGATTTTGTTCTGTATTTGCCAAGTGCGACTCGAAAATGTCCATCTAGGCATCCGTACCTGCACCCACCCCTCCTCCTACTAGCGGTATTCACCTCAGTGACAGGCAGCGCCAGCTAGCTTAACAACATGGATTTTAATACGCAAACCACCAGCTGCTCGAAATGAAATGGAAACAGTAGCTGACCCTCTCCCGGTCTGCCCAGGGCCTAAAAAAGGTGTCAAAGAGTCTACAATTGCGGGTTGGAGGATGGACTGAATGGCGATATGTACCGACAGTACATCTGCAGACCCTTTACTATACTTTACTATACCAGGCCTGTCGAGAGACGCAACCTCCTCCAAACAAGTCATGTCGGGGAACGATCCATAGCTTTTGAATACAATTCACTTATGATTATCTGATTATATAAGTACATATATCATATAATGAAATATTAAGTGTTTATAGACACGTTTGTACAGTTTAAAGTAGTAGTAGTAGTCCTCTCCCTGTTATACGTGATGCAAACCATACATAAAGCAGGCGCGCCCACTGCTGGTCAACTAATTATTAACAACAAGTAACAACAGCGTTAAACTTTATGCTGCTTATTAAAGTTATGATACCTGCTTATTATGCTGTTATTATACCGACTCCAGAGTGATAAGTACTAAATTGATGTTAACGCCAAACGCTGAAAGAGCGTTAATTCAATAAGCCTACGTTTAACAAGGCTACTCATCATTTTATGACGAAAAATCATTGTACATTATCAACATTCACGTGAATCAAAGTGTTTATTATACGTTTCTTTATAAAATGTAGACCTATATATTGATTAAAACAACAACAATAACCACCAGCGAATTGTTCTAAAACGGTTCTGTTCTAAACCGGTAGAGGGCGCCACCGCACCAGTCATACAAGACCACCACATGCACAGCTTAGTACAGCCTACATATATTTTGTTTTATCTCCTATTTTTTTGGTTGTTAGATATTCTCCTGACTGTAGGCATACAGCAGTTTTATTGGTCATACTACTCTGCTCCAAACCGCGGATAGGTTATCCGTTCCATCCTTCCGCCGCGGAAAGAATAAACATTTAGCATTTTTAGATTATGCTTTTGTTTCCAACCGATAATTTTTTTGTCACGAAAACAAAGGGTCAATATAACCGTTCATATTGTAGCAACCCAGTGGAAATGTGATGCTAACTGTTAGTTATGGCAAGTTACGGCGCTACAATATATGCAGTTTTCATCATCAACAACAACAACAACAACAAGGTAGGTAGCCTAAATAAATATTAACCTGAATGTAGTCATGATTTTCTGATGCGTAGAGTCAGTGAGCAACAATTGAAAGTCACGTCAGCTATTCACGTCGGTAATTATTTCCGGGTTAATGACGTCTAGACTCACCCTCTCCAATAGCTGCATTTTTTACCTTTCAAATGTATCTGGCATGGGCTGACGGCAGATATTAATTCTGGACCCTAATTAGCAGCGATATATCTTAATTAATATTGACGATGTACTCTCATATAATTAGTCTTTTTATATGCATGTATGTACTTTATTGAAATACAGATTTATTAATGAAAGAAAACTCCGACGTATACTGTTTTGGTAGGCTTATAGTAGGCCACAGGTCGACGGAATTTCTTGAATTAAACTCCTGATTTGACCAGTCAAACAGCACCTCCCCGTTGCCAAGTTGTGAATGATATTTAAGTCCAAGCCAAGTGAACTATAATTTCTGCTTATTTGTAATCAAAGACCTCGACATCAACAGGGAAAGCTGGCGTGTAAATAAGCAACCACATGTTAAAACTTGTTCATAGATAAAATCATAGATTCAGTAGATATGTGCAACACGTCAAAGATGGAAGTGATTGGCATCTGTCAGCTGTCAACTCTGCTCTGCGGTTCCCATGGTGATTCTGAAACACAGAACAGAATGACGAGTGTGTGTGTGTGTGTGTGTGTGTGTGTGTGTGTGTGTGTGTGCATGCATGGGTGTGTGTATGCATGGGTGCGTGTGTGTGTACCTACCTGTTAAACCATCTCATACTGGTTGGCAGATATGAAGCGAGACAGACAGCAAGCTAACAGCATCCCCACCAACTAGAGAGAGAGAGAGATTTTTTGCATCTAAAGCTCTTGAACTGCAATTGAGAATAGAGAGAATGTGTGTGTGTGTGTGTGTGTGTGTGTGTGTGTGTGTGTGTGAGTGAGTCGCAACATGTGAGGTTTGCCACCGAAACCTTTTGATGGCAACGCGACGAGAGAGGAACTGGAGGCTCGCAGAGAAAGGCACTCTTTATGTTTAAAACACAATTGGCAA
>OMNS01080009.1:0-11643 GCA_900303225.1 Laemonema laureysi
ACCAAAAGGTCTAGAGATAGAAGCTGGAAACAATAAGATTTGGTGTTTGATCCATTTGTGAACCATAACTCAATTATGTCCAATGGCTCGTCGAACTGAGTCTGCTTCAGGCCTAATCACTCCACATGCTCTGTACTGTCTTAATTGCTTTTATGTGTGTGTGATATATGTGTATGTGTAACCTGTATGTATAAGCTACTGGATGTCTTAAATTTCCCTCTGGGATGAATAAAGTATCCATCTATCTATCTATCTATCTATCTATCTATCTCGGCTGATTTACGGCAGAACACCCAAGCGCTTGACTGATTTACGGCAGAACACCCAAGAGCTTGACTGATTTACGGCAGAACACCCAAGTGCTAGATTGATTTACGGTAGAACATCCAAGTGCTAGATTGATTTACGGCAGAACACCACGCCCATCAGAGGACGCATTGGTAATGTGATTACGTAGCATTGTTAACTTCAGCCAAATATAGTAGTTAAGAGAGGACACATATTGTTGGAAAAACGTCATAATACCACATACGATATTCCGTCTCATCCAAACAGGAAGCAGAAGATTGTCGCCCTGGCTGCAGTCAGCGGATCACAACACTAGCTGTTAACAAGCCGTCTTGCCTTTTCATATAAACACAATATATGTGTTGTATTAGACATGAACACGCTCTAAATAAACTTTTCCATTTGTGTGGAAGCTCTGATCAAGGGCAACGCATTACACAAGGCAGCCAACACGGATAACAGTTACAAGCACAACACGACGACCCTGGCAAACTGGTGTTGAGGACTGTCGTAAAAGCTCCAGTACGACCACATGTTGACCCACCTCGTCTTTGTTTTGACATAAATATCAGTAAATATACAGAATAACATCAATACACAGCAGTAAATATACAGAATAACATCAGTAAATAGCAGTAAATATACAGAATGACACCAGCCTGAAACCACACACCGCCACCGTTTACTATTCAAAAGAAAATGTTAAATTTGGACACCACAAGGTGTCAGTGTAGACAAGACAACAAGTCCTCCTAGCTCTGGGTTGTTTAGCTATTTTAATTTAGACAAATATCCTTTATATTTTAAAAGGATATATTATATACTTTAAATTGTATTTTATGCCCCTTTTAAATCGAATTCATAATAATATTATATATATTTGAGTAAAGATGACTCTTTTGCATAATACTGGTTTTGTGTGTTAGACTTGCCATGTTCCACTGAACATTACAATCTTGTCATATTGCTGTCATTTATCGAGGCGTTCTCACTGCCCCAATATGACGTCACTACACGTCATACGTTCACATATGAGGAATTTCCAATAATTACCACGAAAGGTGAAAAGAAAATGTAATCCGTCAAACGTAAGCGACCTAATTTGGAACAGAATCCAATAGAAATTGAAGGGAGCTCGTAAAGGTTATTCGTTAAGATTGTAATTACTATTTATATTACATTGACTTAATTTCATTGATTTAATTTCACTTTCCATATTGAAAACTACTCATCCAATATAGTTGATATAATGAAAGGCGGGCCTACCTGAAATGTGTCAAGGAACGTCTAACCAATCAATAGCCAGACATTCGTTTCCTTGTTTACATTCTCCCCAGGCGCACGAAACAGACCTAGATTTTACGCTAAACATCTAGGCTGAGCTAGGATCCTGAATTGTAGCGTTATCCCGGTCTACTGTAATGCAATTTCCGGCCTCTTACTTCCTATGAGCGGTGTGCGCCAGCTAACAGTCACCGGAGCGAGACGACTAAAAACATGACAAGAAGAACCGCAACAACGACAAGGAGAATACATGTTGAGTTTTTACAAATAAACTGACAAAGCAATACCCAAAACATGTAACGGAAGCAGATATATCTCTATCGGAAGTCCATCCCCCTTTCGCCGCTATACCCATCTAACTGAATGTCCCGCCCACTCTTTCTCACAAATAACGCATATTTGGAGAATCCCGTTCCAGGCGTTCCGTCGTGAGACGAGAACGCCTGGGAACGAGGTTACTAAACCTGGGATCGACAGTTGGCATATTCGTTGTGTTAACTTAAGGTCAGGTTTATACGGGTTTATATGGTGGGAATCACTTAAAATAGCTTCATCAATTCCACTGAGTTTGGATAACACGTTGTGAAAGCCCTGGATAATCTCCGTGTCATCTCTGTCAGACTCATTAATTCACCTGCAAACTAGAAAGGCCAGTTTCTCAGAGAAGACTGAAAGATCCGAGGACAACATGGACCTGGACAGGTAAGGGGACACGCATCAAGTTTAGCGGTTATTATTTAGTTTCATCATGTTTAGATTCGTATTGTTTTGTTCATTTGTAGGCCTAATTACAAAAGTAAAACTGGCAACTTATTAATTTAGGAACAAAGTTAGGTAAAACGGTAATGTGTGATTTATCATCAGTGATGTACCCATTTATGCACACTATGTATATATTGGAAACTATCCATATTTAGCTTGAATAAAATTACTTTATGAAGGAATTTGGTGGACAGTATCTATTTTGATTTTGAAATAGTTTTACTAAATGTTGGCTATTACCAGATATATTGTTTTTAATTCAATGTAGATTTTTGATTCGTTATTTAACGTTTTTTAGTTCTTTGTTTGTTTAATGTTTTACTAAAACGTATTGTTGCAAATGACCTCTTAGATAAACGAACAGGGAAAAGGTTGCATTAAAGTTTGGTGAGAAACAGCCTGAGGCAGACCCGGTGGCTTGTCAGACGTCTCCATTGACGAGTCGGCTCTTCTGCCCTCATCTTCTGTCCAACTACTGTCTGGTTCTCCAGCAAACGGCTGCTGGTGGTGGTGCCAAACGAAGCATCCGTTCCTCAGCGGAAAGCTTACAACAGCGAGGATGAAGCATGGAAGAGCTACCTGGAGAACCCTCTCACGGCTGCCACCAAGGCCATGATGAGCATCAACGGAGACGAGGACAGCGCTGCTGCCCTCAGCCTGCTTTACGACTACTACAAGGTATGGCAGAGGTTTGACTGCTAGTTGGCCATTAGTGGTCCCCACTAGCTTGACACTGACCAGCGCCTCTCATTCAGTTATCTCCTATTCACTCCTTCTGACTCCATCCTTGTCAAATGAATAGCATTTCATGGTGAAACCCAGATGTGGTGTGCAATGCTCATATGTTTCAATCATCTCAGGTCCCCAGAGAGAAGAGAAACATTGCCAGCGCAGTCAAACCCACTGATCTGTCGGCGACAGCGACGAGCGATAATTCAGCCCACCTGGACACGTTGGAGAACCATCTGCAGGTTCTGCGGTCCATGCCCGTCAATCTTTCAATGAACTCCAACAACACGACCGCCGGCTCCGCAGAACATCTGGCCTCCAAGTGTGGGTCCATGGCGTCGTCTCCAGGAGAGGTCAGGGGAGGGGTGTGCACCAGCGGGGCTTGGGGTGGAGGTGTTGGCATGGCTCCTCTGGCTCTGGTTAAAAGCGAGAGTCAGATGTCCAACACGGAGCTTCTGAAGTCCTGCTGTGGAGGTTCTTACAGAGCGGAACCCAGCGAACTGATCAGAATGGACTACAGCCAACAGAGCCGCTGTGATCTAAACTACCTGGCTCACCTGAAGGAGGACGAGAGGAGCACCCCAGAGAGCACATACGATGGCTTGTGTTGTCAAGATAAAGAGGTGTTTTATTATATAGAAGCTTTACTCCAACGTTGCCGAGCCCCAAGCATGAATGCATATGCATAACATGTGTTTTAAAATGGAGCCAACAACAATGTATTGTCTTTAGTAAATTAATTTATTCTCTATTTCTATCAGAGGTTCGAGTCCAGTCCTTTCCCAGGAGTGGATGACATCTGCTACAGCCCACCAGTGTAAGTCAGTGGAATTGAGATTCCAGTTCAAAACGTATGTATTTAGTTTTGATCATGTCTTCCTTTCTAAACAGCAATGGGCCGTAATGTAATTCTGACTCATAGAATATGTTGTTGAGAAAACACTCAGCCTCACTGTTCTCTGTTCTCCGTTATCTCGTCCTCCCACAACAGCAAACAGGAGTCGCAACAAAAGAAAACGATGTGCCACTCAGTCTCACATGTTACTGTCCCTGCAGGGACTCCTTCCAGTACACCCTGGAGGCCAGCATGTCTCTGCGCCAGCGCCAGGGGGAGGGACCCATGGTGTACCTGAACCGAGGCCAGTTCTACGCCGTCACGCTGCGGCAGGCCGGCCTCAGCTCCTGCCTCCGCCAGCCGAGGGGCAAGACCAGGCCGGGCGGCCCTCTCCCGGCCCGCGGTCGGCAGAGCACCATGGGAGGCGCTGAGCTGCCACAGCAGAGCATCGTACAGGTGAGGGAGACGCTCGCTTATTTTAGTCTTCGCAACATTGTGATCCTTGCGGTTTGTCATTTCTATCTTGATGATGCTGTCCCCACCTTAGAGTGTCATCATGGTGGTCTTTGGCGAAGACAAGTGCAGAGACGAGCAGCTGAGTAACTGGAAATATTGGCACTCTCGCCAACACACTGCCAAACAGAGGGTCCTCGACATCGGTAAGATCACCAAGACCCTTTCTTTGTCTGCTGTGGCTTTTGCATTAAGATTAAGAAATCCTCATTCTTGTGAAATCCAATGGTGAGCAATTTGGGTGTGAATGTTTCATACCAATACACCCTTGGTGTTGAATATCAATCTTTCCATACGTCACACAGCAGGCGGCAAAATGTGAAGAAAGTTGAAAGAGGCGGTCGGGGCTCCTTGGGTGAAACCTGACACAGTGGAGCCCATTTAAATAACGGTTGGTTCCAGGTTCCCACAGGAGCCCTGGGGAAGGAACCTCTGCTTGTGTATTTGAATAGACGTTGACAAGAGAAACGGGCGGGGAGCCATGCTCCACATGACTTCAGGGGAAGACAGGGAGAGACGGGCCTCAACTTGTGGTGGAGAATGACTCGGAATGAAGCGAGGGGTGTCCAACACGCATTATGGGTGGTGTGTCCAACACGCATTATGGGTGGTGTGTCCAACACGCATTATGGGTGGTGTGTCCAACACGCATTATGGGTGGTGTGTCCAACACGCATTATGGGTGGTGCTTATGGGTGGTGCATCTATGCCAAGGCAGCGGTGAAGTAAGACATGCGCTGACATCACTGGGAGGAAGTTACGTTGAAAGCATTCGAGACAAAGAGTTGACATGCCTATAACATACATATACAAGCCTTCACTGAAGTCGTATGCTTGATACGTTGCACATCACATTTCAAGCGTTTCATTAAATTTGACGAAATCAAGATTTTGAAGCCTGGAGACGTGGGAAACGATGTTGACACCTGTCAGTGTTATCCAAGGTATTTGATGAAACTAAATAGTTGAATAAAATTGCCAGCTGACGATGACTTGTGATTTCTGTCTTCTGTTTAGCGGACTACAAAGAAAGCTTCAACACCATTGGGAATGTAGAGGAAATTGCCTACAATGCAGTTTCCTTCACATGGGACCTCACAGAAGAAGCAAAGGTAAAAACAAAGCAACAAAAAGATGTTTTCCATGAGCCGCGGCCCGTGGAGAATAGTGGCAGCAGTTTCTATTTGAACAGCGTGGAGCGAAGTGTCTCATAAGCACTGGATCTATCGTCTGCCTCTTCTCCTGGTCAGCTCTGTGCACCACACACCATGGAGGAGAGGAAAACAAGTCCAACCGATGTGCTCGCCTGTCTCTCTGGGCGCTGGCCGGGTCTCATTATAGCTGTGCTCTCCTGAGCTCGGGGTCAGCGTGGAGGAAATGGACGGAGGAGAACAACCGATACTGGCCTCCGCATGTCATTTGGATGCTGCAGTTCTCTCTCTGCTGCCCATCTCTGAAGAGAGTTGTCCTCTCGCCCATCGTCCAATCAGGCTGCGTTGTTTGGGATACAAAAAACCATACTTAGTGATAATGATTTTTGTCAGGCCGCTGCAGTTGCCCGGCAACCACCACCATCATCGTTATCCTTGCTGGACTGAAGGATTGAGCGGTCGGTGTTTGGTGTGATGGAGGAGGAGGAGGAGGAGGTGATGCTGATGTGTTTCTTTAGTTTATTAGTTTGTTTTGCGTTAAACTGATGGTTTGTGTAGACCTCTGCTCTTCAGGCAAACAGAGGTGCAGTCAACACACACACACACACACACACACACACACACCACTAGGGTGGGTCGGTGTAAAGCGTGGGGATGTGGATTACGTGTGCGTGTGCGTGTGCGTGTGAGTGAGGGAATGATTTGCCAGGAATGATCCACAATGCAGGCTGAGACACGATGCTTCCAGCGCTGGGAAGGATCAACCGTTATCACCTCCGCCACACGGCCCCCGGCCGGTCGGTCCTGTTCAGCTGGAAAGGCTAGTCTGTGTGTGTGTGTGTGTGTGTCTGTGTGTGTGTGTGTGTGTGTCATCAGTGTGTGAGAGGGGGAGGTATACAAGGTACTTGTATGCAGTACAGTAGTGTTGTACTTGTGTCTCAGCTGTGGCGCTGGAGACAGAGCGGCGTCTTGCTGGGCATGTTGCTTCATCACACAGCTGAGAAGTGTCTCGGCACACTTTCAAAGCAACATTGGATTAAATCCACTTTCCACCTGGTTACCTCATCCCCCCCCTCCCCCCGGCATGTTGCTCTTATTCAATAAACTATTGTGTTTATTAGTTATTTTACATCCAAGTGGAATCAAGTAAAAAGCATAATGAAAGGTTAGGTTTGCCGACTGGTTGACATGTCTGTGCTGGCAGCCATGACGGTTCCTCCCTCATATTGAAGCCTTCTCCGGTATGTGTTGCACCATCCAATCAGATCCCACGATACGGATCTCATTCCCCCATATGTTATTATCCTCTGCTGCCGTAGAAGAAGCCTCCATTCCCTCCATTCCAATGTTAAAAGGTGAACTCGCTCATTAAATTCAAACCCTTTCACAATGTTGAGGTACTGGTTACTTCTGTTGTGGAAAACCGGTTCCTGTAGAGATCGACGCGTCTACTTGACTGGTCTTTATTGGTCTTGTCCAGACTCCTATCCGACTGCACTTCACTGAGCAGAGGAAACATCTCGTCTGGCTGCTGGTTTCAAAGACTCCTTGTTTGGTAACCGCTGACCAGATCAAGCTTAAAGCCTTCCTCCTATTCGCTGTAAAATGAGTTGACTCAGACAGACGTGATCAACTGTTAACATCTCTTCCCTTTTAATGGCTTCTGAGAGGCCATGTTTGGCCAACCAAGCCAGCCTTCTCCGAGCCGGAGTTGTAAACACCACTAGTGACACGGTGGGTTCCTGGGGATGAGGACCATGAAGGTCCATCTATACTTCTGTCCACCAGTGTACTCTATGAGGGCTAATGGAGATGCAGGGCAGCGTCTTCTACAATCCTGTCCAGGGTTGGTTGACCAGGCCTTTTTCTGCGTTTATGTGGGTTGGGTTGGGTTGACCCGAAAGGGGACATGTGCAGTCCAAGTCCTGCAGTCCAGCTGGGTTCTCCTCCCTATTGCATCATCTCTCTCCATCTCTCACTGTGTTAGGGTTACAAGAGAACAACAGAAGTTTCTTTTGCGTACTAAACCTTGATGTCGTTGTCTTCAATCTCCCATAGGTCTTTATCTCGGTGAACAGTCTGAGCACGGACTTCTCCCCCCAGAAGGGGGTGAAGGGGACCCCACTGAGGATCCAGATCGACACCTACAGCTACCAGTGCTCCAACAGTCAGCCCATCCACCGGGCCTCTGCTCATATTAAGGTGTTCTGCGACAAGGTGAGAGACAGTCCGAGTCTATTTGGAGTACAGACACATTCACAGAGAAACATGGACCAGGAATTATAGCGTAGCCGATCCAAAGAAACACTCCTGAAGAACATCGACGGGGAACAGGCTGATGTGCTTCATGCAGCTCATCTCCTTAATGACTGACTGTCTGTCTGTCTGTCTGTCTGTCTGTCTGTCTGTCTGTCTGTCTGTCTGTCTTAGGGGGCGGAGAGGAAGATCCGTGATGAGGAGAAGAAACAACTCAGAAAGAAGACAAAAGGTAAACCAGAGTTTTGTTATTCCTAATTGTTTCTTAATAAGCAGTTATAATGGCAATAATGTGATGCACCTTTTAAATAAATAACTAACTCATGGATGACATCACCACCTAAACCATCTCTCCTCCTCTTCCTCTTCGTCAGGTAAAAGTGGACACACAGGCACGGTTCTCCCGACGAGGAAGGCCGACAACACGCTGTTTAAAGTGTTGAAAGATCTGGACTCCCAGCCCGTCCTCTTCATCCCCGACGTCCACTTCGGGAACCTGCAGAGAGCTGGGCAGGTGATGCAACAAACCCCAGCTTCATACTTCCTGCAGACCACACGCTAATTCATTTTAAAATGTGCTTTTTTTCCTTTTTGTGTGCAGATCTTTGCCTTTAAAACCGAGGAGGCGGGCAAAGATGGGTGAGGATTTATTTAGAACATTTGTGAAGTCTGTGCAGCCAAAAGTCACTGAAGTGTCTTTTTAAAATGTTCCTAAAGAGTGTTCCCAAACAAATCATGCGCCAGTCATGTTTTGCATATGCTTATATCTCGTCAAACCCTCTGCAAGCCATGCTGTGGTTCCATGCAGATTAGTGTTGGATCAGTTCACCGCAGGACAGGGGACACATTTGGTGTAATTAAGATGAACCTGTGATTTTGAGGCTGCCATTAGACATAAAAATGATTTAGAGATCAATGCTGTATGATACAGATGTGGGGACTCGACCCACCATAGAGAACGTGAACCATTTCCGATGTTCCCTCTGACCAGCAGCGTCTCACGGAAGAGAAGCTCGTGTCCCGGAGATGAAGACTTTCGCCCGCCGGCCACCAAGACTCCCAAAGTTGAACCTGAGAGAAAAGGTTTCCCCAGAGTTAGTTTCTCATGTCCCTGCAGGTCATGTTACTCGTCACTAATTACTGATTTTTACTGCCGATGTTTTTCTTTGCCGTCTTAGTCCTGCTGTACGTGAGGAAGGAGAGCGACGAGGTCTTCGACGCCCTCATGTTGCGATCCCCGACGCTCCCGGCCTTAATGGAAGCAGTAAGTCTGATAGGGCAGCTGCCCCTCATACCCAGTGACCACATCGTAAAACGCCCATTGAATGGTCTTGACCAGTAAGGCTGCATCCTCACTGTCACCATTTGGTGGTCCTTCCAGATCTCGGAGAAATACGTGCTGCCTGTGGACAAGATGGCCAAAGTTTACAAAAAGAGCAAAAAAGGGTGAGAGATGGACTCGTAACATGCAGTAACAACTCACCACAGGGGGACATGCTCACTACTTCTCTGTTTATTTCCTAAGGATCTTAATATGCTCACTACTTCTCTGTTTATTTCCTAAGGATCTTAATATGCTCACTACTTCTCTGTTTATTTCCTAAGGATCTTAATATGCTCACTACTTCTCTGTTTATTTCCTAAGGATCTTAATATGCTCACTACTTCTCTGTTTATTTCCTAAGGATCTTGGTCAACATGGACGACAACATCATCCAGAATTACTCCAACGAGGACACCTTCATCCTAGCCATTGAAGGATCAGCCAACTCCTTGCAAGTCACTCTGTCTGAGATCTAACTAAAAGGAATTGGACTGAAACCACACAACAGTGGTTCTCACATTTCACAAACCACTATCTTCTGCAGTAGTCTTCAGCTCTGGGTGTTGATCTGAAGAACCTTCCGCTTTCTGTTTGGATAGTCGATAATGTTGCTGGCACTCACTGACTTTTGCACTGGCCTTTTGGTTTTGGATGCTAGCCTTTTTTAGTCTCGTTTTCCCTTTGTGTGATGTTCCAGGAAACGGGTGTGTTTTCCAGAAGCCCAGCTGTCAGGCTAGAGGGATGTAGCAACTTCCTGCTACTGAACCTCAAGTCCTGGAGCATTGTCACGTTTGTTCTCTTTTAACCAACTCAATAAACATGTATAGTTTTATATGCAGTTGTTTGTTGCTTGTGGTTTTCTACACGTAGATATACTCTGAGGGTTAAATTCAAAGAAGTCTAATAGATTGTTAGTTTTAACATGTGGGTACACTGGGGTGAGGTAGACCTTCCATAAGACTCTCTGACGCTGACGGACAACTGCTGGAAAATCAGGGAGATGCAGAATATTTCATTTCTTAAATTAGGGTTGGTCCTGCCTGCTGGCTTGATTGTTGTTGTGGGACTCAACCTACCGAGCTACACTCAAAGTCTCAATTTATGTTCTCAGCTATATTTTCGATTCCACAATAACATTTTGCACTACAAGCACAACATGGTAGGTTTAGTCCTTAGTCCACCCACACTCAAGAGATGGTCGTCATTTAAACTAGCAGAAATCATTTGGGTATCATTACTAAATAAGACAACAGCGCTAGCGCACAAAAGTTGCAGATTTAATTTTTGCCGTTTAAAGTTGACAAAAAAATAAAAATAAAAATAAAAACAATTTTGTGTTAAAAAACTACAATCACTACATACAAGATACTATACAAAACCTACAAAATGCAACAATTACAAACATTTTGTTCAACATAACAATTTTACAGTATAAATTTATACAATACCGATTTTGTCATCGTTTGGCACAAGATTCTATTGTGTTTAACAGTAAAGTTACAAGTAGGAAATAAAAACAATGAAAGCAACGCTGTCCCACAATATTGTTACAGAAGTTGTCATCCATCGTTGTGTCAACAAACGATTTCTTTTTTTCTTTTTTTGTTGTCATTACAAAACAGCAGTTAATAAACAACAGCATTTAAAAGGACTAAAACCACTTAGTATCTGCTCAAATCTGACGAGCCCAGAGGTCCTGGTCTCATGTCTTATCCCGTAGCGGTGAAGGAGACGAGAGGGGGATTTAGTGACTTGGTTTAACAATAGTAACGAGTACTCGGCATTAGAAACCACAGTACTATGAGCCATGAGGACACACTAACGGTTTTGAATCCTGTAATACTACGCCCAAATGAGGTGGTGTTTGGCTTCGGACGGACAGCGGTCCTCTTGTGCTTGTGGAGGAGGTCAGGTTATGGCGGAGGAGAGGATGATTCTAATATCGGGTGGAGCACGACCACGCATGTGAGGCCAAAACAATCCCCCCTACTTTAAGATGCTTATCGCCAGGGTGGACATATTGTAGACGTGTGCTTCTCTTGTTTTGTTGCAAATACGACTGTGAGCCACTGTAGACAACAGAGTATCAACAGTGGTGCTGATGGGAGCAGGCAGGCTGAGCCACCATGCATTGGCCACTGATAAGCACACACACACATTCAGACACACATACATGCACACACACACACACACACACATTCAGACACATATACATGCACACACACACACATTCAGACACATATACATGCACGCACGCACACACACACACACACACACACACACACACACACACACACACGCGCACGCACACACACACACACACACACACATTCAGACACACACGCACGCACACACACGCACACACCATTCCATGCCATTTGTCCACCCGTGGATGGTGGAGACCACAGGCTCATCATGCAGCGTTTAAAACATCTGAATGTAAAGAAAAGTGTAGTTCTTTACATGAGAAATGTAAGGAAAGACATAATTGCCATCTGCTT